>JAOXYH010023529.1:0-11794 GCA_028566455.1 Botula fusca | reverse complement strand
TTCACTTAAATTAATGAAATGTCATATAAATATCGGGTACAAAATACAAAGACCTTACTTGTTTTAACAATATTTCGAACTAAAGGTACAGGCCAAAAATGTTCCGTTCCGTTCCGTTAAGTACCATTAGCCGGGGGCTATTGGTACTTTGCGGAACGAAACGGAACAAAATTTTTTTTGTCTTTTTAAAGACTAGCAAAATTAATGAATGTGTACTTTTTCGGAAGTTCATAAAGTAGAATTATGTCTGACGTGATTGCTTTCACATGTGCATACAATATTCCTTGTATCCTTTCCCTTTAAAATCGTGCTTGTTGAAATGATTCAAATCTGCTTGGAATATATGCATTCAAAATTATTGTTTTGGTTTTGCACATTTTACAATTACAAGATATTAAATTCAACAACCAAATATGCGTGCACTATTCTTTTAGAATGCTTATATCTCAAATATCTGTAGGTTCGAAAATCTGTTTCCCCTTTTTTCTGTCTCCGAGGCTGTATTTTTCTCAGGTTCACTTAAATTAATGAAATGTCATATAAATATCGGGTACAAAATACAAAGACCTTACTTGTTTTAACAATATTTCGCTAAAGGTACAGGCCAAAAATGTTCCGTTCCGTTAAGTACCATTAGCCGGGGGCTACTGGTACTTTGCAGAACGAAACGGAACACTGTTTTTTATCTTAGATTATCAAAAGAAATGATTTTGTACATCTCTCGGAAGTCCATAAAGTAGAATTATATCGGACGCGATCGCTTTTACACTTACATATAATATTTCTTTGTATCTTTTCCTTTAAAATCGTGCTTGTTGAAATGATTCAAATCTGCTTGGAATATCTGCATTCAAAGTTACTGTTTTAGTTTTCACATTTTGCAATTATATGATATCATATTCAAAAACTAAATATGGGTGCATCATTTTTTATAATTGTCATATCTCAGATATCTGTAGGTTCGAAAACAAGTATATCTCTTACCCCCTTTTTTCTCTCTCCGATGCTTTATTTGTCTCAGGTTCACTTGAATTAATGAAATGTCATAAATATCAGGTACAAAATACGAAAACGTTATTTGTTTGTCAAGATTTAGAACTAAAGGCTCAAGGCAAAAATGTCCCGTTCCGTTCCTTTAATTACCATTAGCCGGGGGCTACTGGTACTTTGCGGAACGAAACGGAACAATGTTTTTTGTATTTTTATCTTAGATTATCAAAAGAAATGATTTTGTACATTTTTCGGAATTACATAAAATAGAAATATGTCTGACGTGATCGCTTTTACATGCCCATACAATATTCCCTGGTATCCTTTCCCTTTAAAATCGTGCCTGTTGAAATGATTCAAATCTGCTTGGAATATCTGCATTCAAAATTATTGTTTTTGGATTTGCACATTTTGCAATTATAAGATATTATTTTTCTCGGGTTCACTTAAATTAATGAAATGTCATATAAATATCGGGTACAAAATACAGAGACATTACTTGTTTTATTAATATTTCGAACTAAAGGTACAGGCCGTTTAGTACCATTAGCCGGGGGCTACTGGTACTTTGCGAAACGAAACGGAACAATTTTTTTTTGTCTTTTTAAAGATTAGCAAAATTAATGAATGTGTACTTTTTCGGAAGTTCATAAAGTAGAAGTATGCCTGACGTGATCACTTTTACATGTGCATACAATATTCCTGGTATCCTTTCCCTTTAAAATGGTGATTGTTGAAATGATTGAAATCTGCTTGGAATATCTGAATTCAAAATTATTGTTTTTGTTTTGCACATTTTACAATTATGAGATATTAAATTCAACAACCAAATATGCGCTATTCTTTTAAAATGTTTATATCTCAAATATCTGTAGGTTCGAAAATCTGTTACCCCTTTTTTCTGTCTCCGAGGCTTTATTTTTCTCGGGTTCACTTAAATTAATGAAATGTCATATAAATATCGGGTGCAAAATGCAAAGACCTTACTTATTTGTCAATATTTCGATCTAAATGCACAGGCCAAAATGTTCCGTTCCGAACATATTTACCCCTGCCTTTATTTGAAAATACTGACAAACAAATCAGGTTTTTTATTTTGTATCTGATATTTATTCGACATTTCATTAATATAAGTGAACCTGAGACAAATGAAGGATCGGAGAGAGAGAAAAGGGGGATAGGAGATACAGAGTAGAAGCTACAGATATGTGTGATATGAATGAACATTCAAAGAGAATAGTGCACATATAGTTACTTTATTAATATCATATCATATAGTTTTAAATGTACAAAATCAAAATAATAATTTTGAAGGGAAAAATATTTCAATATGGAAGAAAAATTCCAGCAGATCTGAATCATTTAAACAAGTATGATTTTAGAAATAAAAACATTGTATACACCAACGATAAAGTCACACGTAACTCCAGTTTTATTTACTTTCTGATTTGAAGAACGAATTAAATGGGGAAAAATATTGTGTTAAACTCCTTTATGGTACCCCTTAGCTGGTTCCGCTATGTTCCGTTCCGTTTCGCAAAGTACCAATAGCCCTCATTATTCAATTGTAAAAACCCAAATATATTACAAAGAATTAGTTACTTTATTGGTATCATTAATAAAACAGTAAGTTCTCCTGGACAAAAAGCTGTCATATAGGTTTTTTTGGGGGGGAGGTGTAAACCTGTACTTATATCAGTAATACATTTTTGTATATATATATATATATATATATATCAGATAATTAAACAGCCATTAAAAATTTGTATTCTGCAGTATTACATGTACATTATGATAAATTATATATGTTGTAATATTGTCACTGTCTGTACCGCCCTCACTCTGTAACTATTGTCAACAATGGTTTTGGAGAATAAAGATATATAAATACATGGAAGGGAGTGTTTGTTGTCATTGGACACAGTCATATTAAAGGAGGACATCACAGATATGTGATTATTGATGATGTTGTCCGTTGGTATGGTAGTTAGTGCATAAGTGGAGTTGCCGAGTGAATTGTCAATGCCTATCTCCCGTAATCAGACAGTCAATATAGTGTCTTTTGCAGACAAAAACTATGTTGTCAGGGGCCTTGTCAGCTGGAAAAATGACATCATTGTCATGAAGGTAGCTCAACGTCTTAACAACGAGGTCATCATCAAAAATGCTGTTTTTGGAACTCATAGATATTCTTAGGCACCGAATACGAGTAAGTACTAATGACTTTATCGACCTGATCTAGTGCGAAAGTGTTTCGACGTCTTCTTTCTCGCTTAAGGCCCATTTTCTGGCGTAGTCCTGAACTGCACCTATCAATATTTTGATGTTGTATTTCCAGGCTGTCGGTACTGGGGACCTTTAGCAAGGACTACTTGCAATTGTTGATTGTGAACAATGATGAGGTCACCAGTAATAACGTGACCAGCAGGACTGTAGTTGAATGGCAAAGAGGAACAAGAACAGTCAGGCGGTTTGGATTTAAAGCTATCAATTTGGAGATCGTGCAATACCCATTTATGATTAAAGATAGTGGTTGCAATAGGTGAAGTGTTTGTGTACCTCGAACTCCACCAAAAGCCAGTAATATGGACAAGGTGGATCAGTAGGGTAAGCGTCTTCTGCCTTTCTTAAAACACCAGCAGAGTGGCTCGTGTCATATCCGGCAGGTCACATCCAGAAACGGAAAAGGGCTATAACGACGAAAATAAGTTTGTTCTAGTTGTGGCGATGGACACAAGATGGAACGTCTTCAAGTTCATGATGGCGGTAAGCGATGATTTGAGCACCTAATTTATCAATCAAGAGTTTCGCACGGTGTATAAATAGTCTTGATAACGACGGTGTGCTTTGGAAGAACGTACGCGCTGTGAAATGTAAAACCCTTATGTTAGTGCAGATGGGATGTTACTGCTAATAAATGGAACAGTTTGGCAATTCGTAATTAGAAGTAATTGAGTTTGTAATACAGTTAAAATCTAATTTACAGTTTATGCTAAAAATATAGAAAATAGAAATATTATTTTGAAATAAAATGGCTTTTCTCTTGTGATGCTTTTATTTTTTATTGTATAGGTTTTTTCAGATGTTTGATGTTCATGTACTAGTATCTGAAAGAAAATATAGATAACAAATCATACAAAGAATAAATACTGTATACTGAAATTTTTATACATAACCCTGCGAATTAAATAAACAGAGAAGTTCGTTATATTGATTAATGTAACTCAAACTGAAATGTCTCATGAAGGTAATTTCATATGATCTTCAATAATATATTTAATCTTTATGTTTACTCAGACTTCATGGATTAACTTATGTAAATTTGTCTTGTCTACATTTTAATCATTTTCTTTAAAATACAAACCTGATATATCCTGGTCGACAACTTCATAAAAGAACAATAAACAATGAATACAAAGCTAGTATTATTTATATTGCGTCCATGAACCGACATAAAATCATTAAATAGAACTGAGGATGACGACGGACTACCCTTACGTCAACAATGCTTTTTTATATTTTCCATTACACCTCACGAGCATGCATATTAAAAATGTTCGCCTATGCATTATTCTGTATGTAACTGAGTCAGCAATATCTCTGATTTAGACCCCCGATATATTGTTTTCGGTTGCTACAATGTAACAACTGTCACAATTACAATATATATGGCAGCGGTTAATAGAAGACCAAGTGAGAGTTTATTGAAATTCACACAAGTAAATTAAATAATTCTTTAACCTTAAAAGAATTCGCCAGCATGCAATAAATCTAATATTAATGCCAATCATCTTAGTCATAGATTTATAACTATATTACACTGTTTCAATTTTGTTTCGTTTTATTTGTCGATGGTTGTGAAACAATGTACCCTGGCTGCTGGTAGTCAATGGTAAGGATATTTTTATCAGTTATATATAATTTTCCTAATTAAAAATTTACTCAGGTCGCATCTTCTATTAAAACATAATTAAAAACTTTTTTTTTATTTACACAGACAGGCCAAATATATCTCTAAAGATATTAAATTTGTACACGTCGACCTACGTTTATAGTAATTGCCTTATCATTACTTTCAAATAATAGAATCTTAATCTATTTAAAGTTATGTCAGTGATAATTAAAGATTGAAAATAAAACTTAATTTAGATAAATTGTGCGTGTTTAGTGTCATTTCAGCTTAAACCTTTGAATAGATATTAACAATAGTTGTAACATATTAATTTTCAAACTGCCAGAAAAACTATTAATGTTATATTCATTTCTTTGCGGCTGTAATTCTCTTGAACCTTTTATATATATATTTCGAGTTATTCTTTTTCCCTTCGTTTTCGTTTTTTCTGTGAAAAAGTTTACTTTGTTCCTCTTTTCTTTTAGAATTAAATTTCAATTAGGCAGGCACAGACCAAAAAATGATAGGAAAAAAGTGAGATGCCTAAATACCTTTATGAATAGTCATACATAACATCCCGGTAAAGTTTACACATAGCTCCTGACAATCGTTTGTATTTCATTTTCCTGTTGCATGTTTTGTTACAATATATGCTGACAGTATTAATGAACCCATTTAATAAACTTTTATTTTAAAGCACTCAACTTGAAGCTATCTCTAAGCTCAATTATTAGTAATAATTTTGGAAACGGGAATATGGTGCAAACTGTTCTGCCAACGATTTAAGTATATGTTAATACAGTTGAAAGTGATGGCAATCTAGAACGAACTACTGTAAAACAGAAAATTTTCGAGTGGGGTTTATTTTTTTTTATTTTGTGAGTAAGAATAATTAACCAAATTAAAAACACAACGAATATTTTTCACAATATACAATCCATTACACAAAATTCATAAATCAACGAAAACAAATTACAAAGAAATGACGCGTGATCAAGTCGAAATTTTACCCCCAACTAAATTAAATGTTTCTATAGTATATCCCTTTCCTTTGAATTAGTAGTTCATTTAAATTTGTAGGTTTCTAAAGACAATTCCCCTTAAAATTACAATTGCAACTCGCTAAACAGAATAAAGATTTAAAATGACTGATATTGATATACCCTATATTTTATTGTTTAAATTTGCTTATTTCCTCTATAGAATTGACGTTAATTCAAGGGCACTGGTGAGACTATATTGACTAGGCCAAAGGATCAATGTGCGAAAATAATTCAACGGAAAATTGATCGATAAACTCACCTGGAACTAATGGGATTCGAAGGTAGTATTGGCAGAAAGAAGTTTGTTGATGTTCGGATCGTACGCAGTAAAACTGGTCATGCTATCTTGAAAGGTGGAACGTTCTATAATTGGATATTGAATAGACATTTAAGGCAACTATCAAAAGATGTGATTGGTGAAATTAACAGTATTAATTATCGAATGAAACTTGTTTCAAAGCAATCTGCACAAAGAATGAAGAGGAGTGAAAAGCTAGTGAAAACATATGATCTCCCGCCATTGAAACCGAAACAAGTAGAAATAACCCCTACCGGAAACGTATCGGAAGCTAATATTTCAAAGCAACCAGAGGTGAGGAAAACCAGTAATAACCACATATTAAGTCTTCGACAAGACATGAGATCTGCTTCGCCTTCAGACGGGAGGAATTTACGGAAACTATTCTACTCTCCTGCACCCTGTCCAGATAGAAACTTGGAAAATGAAGAACACGTTACTGAGCTAGATTCAGAGCAGTCGAGTAGCTTTCCTCATATCAAAGTGGAAAAATGTGACGAAAAACTTCCTCCACTTACTAAGAATCGGCAGAGTCCTCCAGAGTATGCTCAGAAGAGACCAGAGAGGAGCGCCAGCTCAAATAGCCTCGAGGTTCCGTCTCCTATGCAAAGACGACGAAGTCCTGATGGTAAATGTGTGACGATTTTGACACCGAACTTTAGTCATTCTGAAAGTAGTATTGTCGATGCTGTGCAAAAAGAAAGTGATGACGATGACAAAGGAATAAGTTCTATAATGAAACCACTTACAATTACTTGTGCAAAACCAAGATCAACAGCAAGAAGTCAAATAAATAGTAACTTGACACCTCGAACCGTTTCCCGGTCACTGTCACCGAGACCGAGACTAACTAACAGGACACAGGCAACGCCTACCCTAATCATACAAGGGTCTAGCAACCCTAATTAATATGCAATTTTGAAAGTTGGATTTTAAGAATGTGAAAAGACTCGTGTGATAAATAATTGATGTAGTAAGTATGCAGTACCTGTGATATCTAGGCAAACACGAGAACTTTCGATATTGATATTTTCAGTCTAATTGATATGCAATATCCCTTAACAATTGTAAAAACTGCTGTTAAAATTGTGTTATACAATGTACAATGTTATGAATAATGCTCGAAATGTAATAATGATAATGTCTTGAAGTATGCAAATCTTCAAAGTTTTGACACTTGGGTAATTCATTTGATACAAGATTTATAAGGGTCAAAACTGACGTGTTAAGTTAAAGGATAAAGTACTTTTATCACTGTATATTTATAAATTTATTTACATGATGAAAATATTTCCATTTTCTGTTCGATTTTCTAATTTAAAATGAACACATACATTTTTACACTAAAAGATATTACTGTTTCTGCTGTTCATACATTAATTTTCACTGACACGCACTACAAACAAAATCAAATACAAATAATTATTACTTGCTTTGTCGATTTAGTTTTCGTACTTATAATCCTTTGTCAAATTGAAAATGAAATTACATATTTGACAAAGGACCAAAATATAATTATTTGGTTTTCAAAACTAGTTTTAAGTATATTGAACTTTACTACCATATTCTTCACCTTTTTTGCCATTGCTATTGCGTAAGTTATGACACTACAATGACGTGGCGTCTTAGACTTACAATTCTAGAAACTAACTTGAATGGATTTTATTCTTGTTTTGGTCCTGGCGGAGTAATAAATGATGACGACCAAAGAGCTCCTGAATTTACAGTTGATAACATTTAGCGATGAATGTCGAAGCTTATGAATCAAAGTTGAAATTTTCATTATGATTTTATCAAGCAGAGAGTAAAATTGACGGATGAAAACAGAGATTTTTTTTTTCACTTTCCAAACTTTACTGAGCGAAGTAAAGTTTCGGCTTTTGTCATATCTACCTATCCTGTCTGGTTTTCTACATTCAGCTTACCCTTCCGGAGCACCTGATGTGACTCCCGGATTTTGGTGGGAGTTCACATTACTAGTGCTTTGGTTCTCGTGTCGTCTGTTTCTACTTAGTTTGTTTCCTACATGTTTTTTATTTTCAGCTCTTTTTTGTTTTTGTCCTGGTTTGTTATTGTGCGTTTCCGCGCTTCTGCCTTGTCTCTGGATTCACGAGTTTTGGATTGCCACTTCAACCTGTTGCTTCGGTATTCTGTTGCCGATATCAGAGCACTATAAAAATTAATCTGGTATGCTAGAGTCGAAAATTCAAATAAAGTATGCTAGAGTGTATTTTCATGGTATATCATTGAAATATATGGTATAAGTTTTCCAACAAATGTCAGATTAAAGGAGAAAATACAATTTCATTAGCGAAAAGGACATAGATGTTAGCAAGTTAAATCTGAAATGACAAATTAATAGTATCGTGTTCTGTTTTAATGCACCATATGTGCATGTTTGACCTGTGTCGTTATCGAAACAGGACATGCCTACCCCTTCCGAAGCACCCGATGTTACTCCTGATTTTTATTGCAGTTTATATTGCTAGAGCTTTGGTTCTTCTGATTACGTTTCTATTGCTTTTCGTTTGCTATGTTTTTTTTTAATTTTTATGGTCTATTTGTGATGTTTTATTCTAGTTTTTGCTTTCACATTCTTGCCTTGCACCTGGATTCACGTTTTTGTGCTTTCTTCCTTGAACTTTCTACTGTGGTATTGGGTTGCTGATATTTAAGTACTCATTAGCGATGCTTGGAACCAAAACATTGGAAAGCGTTACTTTTTGTTAAATTTTGTAAAGCTAATATATGCCAAAAAGATGTAAGAGATGGTAAAACGATCTACAGAAAGAGGTTTGATAGTTTGGCTATCTAGTTGGGTCATTTTGGCATCTGCTTGCTCCACAAAATTTTGGGAACAGTAAAGGTCTACCAAAGGTTTGGTCCCTAGCGTCGCTGACGAGTAACAAATTTACGAAATGTGCACATCCGATGCATCAATATTAGTACAGAATGTACCACACTTTGTTTTTCATAAGGGACATATTTCACAGTTTTAATTGTTTTCGGGGAATTTAATTAGCTCAATTCAAATTCCATATCGATCTGGTACCGAAGTATTAGCAGCTGAGCTAATGATAGACCCGGGGACTACTAGTCCACCACCAGCGACATCGACTCAGTAGTAGAAAGAACAATGTAACGATACCTTATTGTACTGATGTCACATGATCACTTATTCTTTATCTTTTGTACCCAGTGGGCAGTCATTCAGATTATGTTGATTATCAAGTACATATATTTGAACACTTCAAATTTTATAAAACTACGGAGTTATGTCCCTCGTGTAAAGCTCTGTCCGCAGATGGTTTTGGCTTCCTATTTCGGTCATTTTGGCACGTACTTGATTTTACAAATTTTGATAACAGTTGTGGTCTTTTTGTCTCTAGCATCGCTGACGAGTTACTAATTTACGAAATGTGCGCATAGATATCGGTATGAAATGCACCACTCAGTTTAAACTAAAAAGAATAAATGGTAAAGCTTAAAATTATTAAATACTTTGTCTATTTTTATCTCAACCAACATTTTCTGTACTTTCAAAATATTTCATCGTTTATTTCTACATCATGTATTCCACACCATGAAAAATTCAGCTCTATGAATAAGGTTCTAAAATTGAACTTATACCATTTTTTCGTCATACCGCTATATTTACGGTATTTCGGATAGAATTTTCTTGTCTGGTTTTACTGAAAACAATGTACAGTATAAGAAATGCATTGGATTCAAAACTGTTCAAAGTTTTCTTCGGGTACATCTTTATTCCTATGGTTTAGTTGTTCAGTTAACTGTTACTTCACTTTTTATAATCTGATAAAATATTTAACGATCTCTTAAAGAAACCTTTAGCAATATGAACCATTTAAATGAAAAGGAATTGTAATTGAAATAAGATAACGGCTTATTTGTACATGTACCATAAGACTCATGATACTGCCATGTGTTAGTAAACGAACTGTTAAAATACATGCACATAACGATACGGATTATGTACAATAAGTTCATATGCACTACCAAACTTTATTAATTAGGTAGAGCATTATGCTTTTTCAATACTGTTAGATTTATGGATGATTGTTTTAGACGTTTCTGCTTTTTGACAAATTTTATTTTTCTTTTTCTTGTTTTCTTGTTTTGTTTCTTTTGTTTCTGTTTTTTTTTGTTTGATATTGTTTTTCGTTATTGGTTTCTTTTTGTTTTCGTTTCGTTTTGTTATTTGTTTTAGTTTTCGGTTTTTGTTTGTTCTCACCAAAATATGTTTCTTTTTCAGTGGAGCGTATCTCAAAAGCAAATACACGATCAGACTTCTACACTTAGATGTCCATATTTGTTGTTTTTTGTTTCATTTTTGATTTATTTGGTTTTGGTTTGGGATTTTTGTTTGGCTGTTTTTTCCTCAGTAATCCTTATATTTCTGTTCACATTTGAATTAGACCAACTCTAAATGGGCATCCAAGAAACTTATGAAACGTTAATTACTTCCGTACTTTCTGAACATATTACAGCATTATTTTCGCCATGTACTGCAAACGGAAATGCAGAAACTATTCCCACAAAAAAACTGTTTTTCAGTGGAGCATATCGCAAAAGGAAGTACACGAACAGACTTATATACTTAGGTCCATAATTGTATTGAAAAAAAGCAGTAGGCATTAACATGTGCCAAAGCACAAATTTAGGATAATATAATTTATTTGACCGTAGCAGCTAACATCCTTAGCTAAATGTACTACCAACATATTACCTGACACTTTGTACTTTATAGAGTTTGTTGTCACATATCCACAATTTACTGTAAATACACAAATCAATAATTTTAATTACAATATTGAGCCGTACTCGTTAGCCTGTAATGGTGTCAACGTAATTACCAACCATTTGGATTCAAATATAACAGTAATTGGCAATGTCGATAAAGAAACTTGATTAGGTGATTGAACAGGACAACACATTTGAAATTAACAAACGATGTCACCTAGACACAGTAATTGGCTTCAACGTATCTGCACTTTGGTAATTCCTGGCTAAGAAATTTGAGATAAATGTACTACAGTCAGAGACTTACATTCAGCGAAAGAAATATGAAAATATGCCACTATAAACAAAACGTTTGAAGGGATAAGCAATAGAAAAAAATGGGGGAAAAATGAGGCCTTACAAAAAATAAAAAGTACTTAGGCTAAACGTGGATGTATCTAAGGCGAAACTTAAAAACATATGTCTATATTTATTAGAAACACTAACAATTAATCAGATTTTGAAATCTTTTCATTCCGTTCGATCATGGTTTATATCAAATATTGCAGCCTTTTCAATCAAGATCTACATCAAGGTGAAATATTTGATATATTTGTAATATATTATTCAGTCTGATGAATAACACTTCGCATACGTTGGATTTGTTTGAGACTATTACGTAACATCTCCAAGGCCCAGAATTTAATATAGTTTATTCATTGGGTTGAACATATTTCGCGAGAAAGAATAAGTGACTCGATACATTTTACGGGTACTCATTAGCCCAAATGTCAACAAACAGAAGCATACAAATGTACGTATGGGTACATT
>JAOXYH010023419.1:0-11795 GCA_028566455.1 Botula fusca | reverse complement strand
AAATTGTCAAATAATGAGCAACAAAATATCTTCAACTTGAAATATTTGACCCCGAGATCATAGGCCAAATTTTGAAATCTGAATTGATGCCAGGCAACTGGCAACAACAAAACGTTTCATTGTCACTTTTCAATGTCCTTTATCTCAGCAGTGCCATTGGTAGTATGGTGACCATTTTCACAACTAACCTGAAAAATACATTTTACAAAAAACAGCAGTATGCATTCAAATGTAAAAATAAGAAAAAGATAGGAGAGGATGGGTGGGTTTTTCGATTAATATTTTCTAAGAAATCTGCAACAAATTTAAGTTGCGATTTCACCTATTTAGGTTCTTGAAAGGATAAAGGTCGGAATTTCAAAACGAGGCGACATATATGCCTACAGGGGAGACAACTCGCACCTAGCAACATATACAGAAAAGTAACACGGCTAAAATATGGAAATTTAAAAGAATAAAAAAATCTATAATTCTTTTATAGAATAGATATACTTTATTTAGTCACCTGCCTAGAATAAATGTTTCTTCCGGGCACTCAGTCGTTTGCTGCTACTTAAACTGACACCTATGGTATATGTCTACAAAGGGGTCATCTCAATAGTTCGCATACGATTTTCTAAACGAAAAAAAATCGTACTGTGGGTGGATGGTTGCAGCAGCCTTTCGTATTTAAAGTTGTGGGATATTTTATTTTTATCCGTTCTTGATAAAGTCAGAGAAAACCACGGTTAGAACGACGATGGGAAAAAAATAATCCTGTTGGGTAAAGTCAAAATTAAGAAAATGGTAGCGATGGACACCCCGTAACGGTCTACAGAATTCGTAAAGCAATGACATGAATCCAGATGGAACATAACCCTGACCCAGAAGCTTATCAGTCAAGAGTTTTGCCAGATGTAAAAAATCTGAGATGATCCTCAAAATACTGCTGAAAGTGGTACCGAACCCAAATAAATATATCTTTCTCTTGTGAAAACATTTCAGTATTTCAAACAGCTATATTTCAGTAATATTATACGCAATTAATTATTAAACGCTTTAAATGGTTTCTTAGTTTACGATTGAGGGCTATTTGTGTATATTTATAATTCTACTAGATGAGCATTCATATTGCCATGTTCTCGCTTTCACAACTTTTGGATACAATGTTTTGGTCCCTAGCATCGCTGACGAGTAATTAATTTATGAAATGTGCACATCCGATGCACCAACATCGGTATGAAATGTATCACACTTTGTTTTACTATCACCGAGTCGATGCCACTGCTGGTGGACTGTTAATCCCTATAAGGGTATCACCACCTCAGTAGCTAGTACTTCGGTACTGGCCCGAAATGATACTTTTTAAATTTAACGTGTTTAAATTCCTCAAAATTTAATAAAACTACGGAGTTAAATCCATCATGCAAAGCTCTGTCCGTAGATGATTTTGGCTTCGTGTTTCGGTCATTTTGGCATGTTCTCGCTTTAACAACTTTTTGATAACAGTTTTGGTCTTCTAGCATCGCTGACGAGTAATTAATTTACGAAATGTGCACATCTCATGCACCAAGATCGGTATGACATGTATCACACTTTGTTTTACATGATGAAGACCAATCTGAATGAAGAAACCTAGCTTACTTCCGACAGATATCACATCTCAGCTTTGTGTGAAATGGTTGAACAGGCATTGTAGTTATAAATGAGTCCTTGTTTGTCAGAATGGATGGATATATATAAAAATCACTTTCCATCACGTTAACATAAAAAATATGAAATTCTTGAAGAGTCGTCTTGCCTGGATGACGTAACGTAAGCCCTATGTACGACTTAATCACCCCTCTAAATTTCATACAGAGTTTAGTTATATTAGACATCTACAGTACTTGCAACGAAACCGAAACTAATGGCATCTGTTTTTTTTACTGAGTATGACCCAATACAATATAGTCAAGTTCCTTCTGGCCTATTGGGAAAGCAGCAAAACGAATTATATTGGGTCGAAAATATATGGTTACCATTAGGGTTATTTAAATATTGCCGCCTGTGTATTTATTTTTCGACTTTTTTCTAGGATGTATTACATTATTTTTTTATTTAGGATTTTTATTGTCTTGGATATATTTAGTATAAGTATGTGCGCCTAATGTTTCCTGAGTTGTATTAGTTTAATGTCTGCTAATCTGGTACATTTGTATTTTTTAGTATCTTACCTAAAACTTTTCTTCTCATCTTTGTTAACCGCTTTGTTGGAAGTCTAATTCTTGGCTTGTAAGACAGTTTAATTTATGTCTTCCACCTGCATCTTTATCTATTTTTTCAAGTTTTTACTTATTTTGAGGTTACTTCTTAATCAATTTCAAAAAATCCTCCTGGGGATTTCTCAGATGTTGAATGTGATTGTTTAAAGTTTTGTGGCAAGTTTTAATTTTTGCTAGGAGTCTGGTTCTAAACAGGTGGATATTTGAATCAATCGACTCTTCCTTTGATAATGTTAATACAGACCACTTGGAGAACTATATTGTGACGATTTAGTTGATTTAGTTCACTGTCAAACGATACAGGGATTTTGATAGGATTGTCTGATGCTTTCAGCAAAACATTCATTCTTCTAGTAGATGATAGTAAACACCCACCGTTCTAGATGACTGGAGGATAACTGCAATCAAAGATTCCTCTTTAATATTTCGTTAATTAATCAAAGCATATTACAAGCAGTCTTGTTTGAAAGTTTCATTTGATGTTACTGAAAAAAGTTTTATGAGAATCTATACTACAGAATTATATTTATCTACCCAAAATATCATGAATCGCGGACCTTTTAATCCAGGAACATTCTAAATATCATCATTCAAAGGAAACAAGCAGTACATTGAAAAGATGATAGGAGTGTCATGTTTGTTCTAAACAGCTCCTACATACCATACTGAACCAAACTGCGAAGGTTTTGTTACAATCGTTTCTGTGTACCATCTGAAACAAGTCGTCAATTAATATATGATGAAAGGGTTTCATCAAAATATTTCCGGGTGTGATATTATGTATGAAAACTAAATTGAATTAAAACAAATTATAAGCAGTTTTCGTGGGTAGTTTTATTTGAAGTTATTGATAAAAACATGCTATATTAGTTGATCAAAGACTGAAAGACAGTGATTTAGAAGGATTCGAAACAAACAAGTGCATTGTATGGAATCCGCCCATGCAGTTGTAGAACAGATATTATTGATGATTAAGCAATATTATGAATATCGCGGAACATTTTATGCACTCAAGATGGAAAGTTGAGTCGAAAAAAGTATGAGATAACTAGCGTGAGAAAGAATTTGCCAATCTTCATCAAGCCCAGTAGTCATTACATTGGTTCTGGACTCGATATTAGGTACGATATTTTTTAATTGCCAGTGAGTAACATTTGCAAATTGTGCTTGAATAAAAGTAAAGAAAATATAAAAGATACCAAACCACAATCCTAGCTCACAGTCCAAGACAAAAGGCCCGACCATGAATGGGAAAATCCTACAAGTAGTCACGAATTAGAAAGGGAAGTACAAGACATGGAATAGATTGTTAGTCACCTGCGAAATAGACATTTCATAAGGATCAACCAAACCAATTCTTGACGTTGTAGTCATTTGCGAAATAGACATTCCATAAGGATCAACCAAACCAATTCGTGACGACGACAGTGCAACTTATGAGCTGAGGACTTCAGTCCCTAGTTAAGAGTATTCCTCTATCCAAAAAACATTGATAGTAAATTCATGCTCTGGAATATCGTAATAATTGAGAAACATTAATAGATGCGGCTGGAATATTCTACAAATGAATGGGAAGTTCACAGTTGGAAAGTTGAGGCATCTCTTGTGTATCGTTGTAGAGTTTTGACATCGACCGCCTTCATTGTCAATCTCAAGATGAAGGACAGGGTATGAAGCAGACCTTATAATATCTGTGGTATCCTTTATTTCAAGTTAAATTTGGATAGATGTGATCAAGAAAGTCTCCAAACATAGAATGATTTAAGGTTAGGATGTCATCTTTATAGGTGCATTTAAAGGATTTGGGTGATACTTTTTTCAGAAGCCCCTGTAAGTCGGCTAGTAGGGAAGTAGACTGGAATGCCGAATGTCTGGAATGTCTGCTGTAAAAACCTGAACTCTAAACATAACAAATACATGTATGTTGTCGATCAAAAAGTCAAACATTTTGACAATTTCAGAACACTTATTGTTTGCATCAAAACGTTTTCTCTCTTCTATTTATTTATATCTGCGTTGACCATTCTATTTAATAAAACGAAGATGAACAATTTTTTCAATCTGTCTTTCAGTTTTGAATAACGAATAGTAGTGTAATATGTAGAGAAGTCAAAAGTTGCGATACTATTGCAGAGGGACAGGGCTGATTTTGACTGCCTTAAGAATAGATGTTGATAAATTGGAAAGAGGTTTTGTGGAGCATTTGGCTGATCCAGCTATATACCGTTGTTTGGTATCCTTTACAAAGAAGGAAGATCTGGTATTCCTCTTGCAATATCTTTTACTGAATAAGATTCACTTTAGATGATTTTCTTCTCTATTTACCTTCAGCTTTTGGCTATATATGTGGATTTCTATTTCTTTTTCTTTGTCATATACAAGAAACATAGTGTAATGCATATACGAGTCATATAGACGTCTACATATGTATTCATAACAACTGATAGCTAATACAAAGACCCATGTCAAAGCTCATATAACTCAAGTACAAGAGACAGGTCCTTGGTCGACAAACAAAAGTACCTGAAATAAACAGAGATACATGCGATTCCACTCGTGTTACCCTTAGTCAATAGGAATAACGTTGAGAAGAAATTCCTTTAAGATCTTTACTTAAATAAAATATGGTATGTTTTACAATATGTAACAAAAGAGACACTTTTAAATTTCCACATATTCTGCAGCCATAATCACGGGCTAGTAGACCACTTCAAATATGTATCCTAGCCAAGTAATTTTTGTTATATGTCGCACAATTTAATCTTGCTTTCCGCTATAAAATCTTGGATTAGGTAATTGCTAGACATGCTATGAAATCGCGTAACGAGTGACGCTAGCACAGCAGTAGTTACTGACCCTGTCGACTCCTGTTGGAAATAATGCAATTTTCCCTCATTTTTACTTAGTTTATCGTTCGATTTATGATCCATGTGTTTTCATTCTTCATGCTTGGAAAGGATCTACTATTGTTACAACCGTCCACTAGCGCATCGGGTACTTTCTATTACAGAACATAGTTATTCGTTGGAAACGAAATGTTCAATGCTCATCTTTAAAAATGCATTTCTTTAAAGTTGTGAATTATTCATATCTATTTGCCAAACAGTAAAATCAACAAAATTTAACTAAATACTTAACAACTCATATTATTTTAGATTTCAGGCTATAATATTTATCCTGCTTTGCCTAAAGTTATATATATATTCCCTTGGAAGGAATTTTTAAGCGCACATCTTTAGTACAGAGCCATATTGGATTGAAAACGAACCCCCTAAGCACTAAAGCTGATTCTAAATTGTCCTTGGCTTATTTATAAAAGGTAAAACAGAACACAGTACATGTCAACAAATCGAAGAGAAAGTAGCATCACCTATCACTACAACACGAACAAAACCCATTAAAACTGAAAAAGTAAAATACATATAAGAAAATTAAAGCTGCTATTTCACTAGCAAATTCTGTTGTTTTTTGTTTTTTCTTTTTTTTTTTAAATTTTATTCAGAAATCATGGCCTTTCATTGCGTTCAATGAAAAACCGATAATAGCTTTGTCGTATAAATCCTTATGGGACTCAAATTTGGTAGTTTCTTAGAGTAAAAATGCTACAAAATGCTATTTTCATATCTATTTTAAAAACTTAATGCGAGCACGAGAAAGGACTGAGACGAATTTTATCAAAACATATCTATATACAACGCATTAACCATGTATACTTTGTTGGTATACTCTCAGGTCCATGCATTTTTCCTGAAAAATAGCTTTGGTAAAAAGGAGTCCTGTTATGACAACTCCATGACATAAATTAAAATATGCAGATGACCGTTTAATTCCATTGGCATGACACAATATACATAAATCCTAGCCAAATCTGCAATTTTGTGGAACTTTGGTTGCTCTTACTTTAACTCTGTATTATGATTTCATCCCTGTAGGGAATTATGTGATCAGAAGTTCGATATAGTATAATGATGGTTGACAAGTAATTGATCATGTTTTCAATCATACATTGACACATTTTTATATAAATATCATTTTACTATATTTTACAAAATAACTTAACAAAAACTAAACATGTAAAAACAATGACAATGAAGGAATGCACTATGAAAGATGACAATGAAACAAATACAAAATATATACAGTGTATGTTGACGCATAAATTAACAATCACGTCTAATAGTTGCAACAACTTCTAGTTTTATGTTAGAGATACCTTCAGCAATTGAAGAAAGGGCTGAATGGCCTTTGAAAACAATGTAGCTACACCCTCATCATTATGACTTATAATGTCTAGTCCTTCACACCAGCTGATGTACAGCAATAAAATTTGAGTTAAGATTTGGAAAACTATCTGAATATTTATTTACAGGCACGCGAAGTCTAGTTGTCTTATAAATTATAGGTGATAATCCTTGAGATTTGTGAAGCCTGCCAAAACAATGAAATAGTTTGGGTGTTTACAACAATAAAAACAACTGTTAGAAAGAGTAGATAATTACTGTTTTATGTATCTATTCTGCTGATATTTAAAACTGATATACCAAAATTTCAAGGGCTTTGTAAGTGTCTGTATAGAATTTTAACAGAACAGAATGAATTAATAATGGCTAGGCATTGCCTAACCGTATGCATGTTATTATGGATGTTCCTTCTATACGAACAATTTGGTCATTTAACCATAAGTTCTGAGGTATTTTGGTCATTTCAACAAACGCTATTATATAGTATACCAGTATATGTAATTTGCTCTTCATTACAATGGTCTGTATCGAGCTGACCGAAGTATAACATTATGATATGACATATGACATCTATTTACATGTATGTTTGTCGTAAAATGTTTCGCATGTTTTGCATTCGACATAGCAACACCAGATAAAGCGGCATTGACAACGTTCCGAATGTTTCACAACCTGAGTATTATATCCCCTTCCACAACAAAGAAGATCACAGCTTTCGGCTCCCACGCCAGTTCTGTTACACAACCGACCTTCAGTTCCCAGAATTCCTCTACTGGGATTTGGTGTACAAAAGTTTGGCGATTTATGGACGAACACCATATCGTCTTTTGTTAATTTTTTCCTTCCAGTCCGTGCCTGCCTATGACGTCTTGGAGTCTTAGGTCGCAATTTTCTTTTTGATCTGCCAGCAATTCGTACTGATCGTTCATATTTGTCTTTCAGTTGTTGTCCAACAGTAGAAAATTTCGGTAGGCTCTTCCAACATGTCTGAATTTCACAAGAACCAGACACACCATGGCAACGACAACGAAGTCTCATTAGCTGCTTCAAGGTCTAAAAGACACAAAACAAAAATGTGACAAGACAAATAATACATGAACAGTCTTAAAATGCAATATACATTTGGTACTTGAAAGCACTTCGTCCTTTCGTCGAACTTTAGAATGACGGGGTCGGAACAAGCCAAGATATGTGAACGATTTCTTTTTTTTTTCATTTCTTACTAATCTTCAATTTCTGTTTTACAACTCATCTGAAATAGATTTTGGGCCTTAAAACGTTCTTCCATTTAAATAAACCCTTATAAGCCGTCTTAAACGTGTGTTCAAAGAACTGGTTATTGGCGCGAATAAAACGAACAAAGAAACATACGGACGTCCTAGTGCTAACTATGGCGAATTTGCGCTTCATATGTTTATTTTACACATCATAATATTATACTTAGTATAAATTTTATATCAACTTTATCATATAAAACGACTTCCTGCTGTGATTAGATCGAAAGATTGAAAGAAAAGTTGTAGCCTTTTTCACATCAACGATCTTTCGATAGATATTTACGTCGAATTCCTCTCAAACATGAAAGATTGAAGCCGCGATTTAAAATGAGAATAAAATTAATTGGAAAAACAAATGTTTTAAATTATAAATTTGAGTTACATAACTTGCTAAAAAGTGCATCAAGAGAATTTTCATTTCATTCTGATAATTCGAAAATTATCGAATGTTTATTTTTCTCCTGAACACTTGCATCTTTGAATTGGATAGCCAATTTTGCCATTTTTTAGATAAGCTCGGTCACTTAATGTATTGTTGAATTGTGCTAACGGCTTCGACAAAACATGTAAATATGACAGTGCGATATTAATGGCTGTGTATCAATTTATGTCATTTTATAAAACAGAAATCTTGGGAAAACTGTCATATTAACTGTCTCGTCTCTGGGAGTTTGACACCATATTGTGGCATTTCCAAACATTCGGTTCGCGCCATCGATATATTATCTGTACTGTTTTTTCTTTTACGTATGAAAATGTTTTTGTTGTTCACTCACTGTCCAGTTGCTACAATGAATCGTCTCCGAAATGTAATCTCAAGTGCTTAGACAATATCTGATTTACCATTTTAACATACATCGTATTTCCACTTAGAAATCTGCTTTGAAATTGCAAATGCCAATCAACATTTTGACCGAAAATTAAAAAAAAAATGTAAGCACCAAAGCATCTCTTTGAAAGTATCGTTAATTCACAGGTTTCACCTACAATGGGTCCGTCTTTTTAGTTCAGAATTTATGGTTTCTGTGATCTAAGCAAAAATTTGTCAGACTTCCAAAATATCAAAAGTATCATCGTTTGTGCTGCTTCCTGGTGATGTAAGTATCCTAAATACCAATTTGAGGGCTGCCTCCATTTAATTTTAGCATCAAGTCAAATGCCACGTCATTGATAAGAGTACTGTGTAACCCCTTACGGTCCGGCAGTTGTATAAAATGAATGTTCGTCCATTTCTTAGAGTTAAACAAGACTAAAGTTGGGTCTGGACATGCTTGCCGACATATCGATTCAAATCTGCTGAAAATAGGAGGTGCATGTCTTCAATGTGTGTGTAACCAGTGTGCAAAGTTTCAATGATGAGGAATGAAAACTGCCTGAGTTACACTGATTGATTAATTGAATGGGGTTTAACACCACTTTCAGCACTATTTTAGCTATATCATGGCGGTCAGCTTCAGTGGTGGAGGAAGCCGGAGTGCCCGGAGGGAACCATCGACCTTGGGCAACTGACAAACCTTATCATGTACGGTTGCAAGTCAAGTGCACCTTTTTTGTTGTTAACAAAGCGGGACGTGAACTCACAACCCAGAGGTGATAGGCTACAGTGATTATACAGGTAAACCAACGACCTTAGCCACTCGGCCACCCAGGCCCCGTCTGAGTTGCAGATTACACAAACTAGTCATCCCTTTAGTACTGGGTACAGATAGATAGATGGAGTGGTCCCTAGGCCTGCTTACACTATTGACAACTGAATTAATAAATGAAAATTTGCTCTATGACTAAGGCAATGTATTTGTGTGGTGCTTTAGAGAGGTTTTTATCAGGAAAGAACAAGACTAGGTTGTCTAACACCACTTAATCCATTCTTCTGGCTGTATTTCTGCATCTGTTTTATGTACAACAGAAAGCCCAGAGAACATGCTGACCTGAACTTTTGACCTTTACTACAATGTACTCTAGTCGAATAAGAAATGGGCCTAATAAGCTAACAAGACAAGATGGCCAACGATTATCCTAAGGTACAATACACTCCTACATACATGTACTAACCACTATGTTCATTAGAAAGGTCTGTATCAATGTTCACGTTGTACTTGAGCAGGAAGTTTGTAAGTTATATTTAAAACATTTTAAGTAGACTGTATTGCATTTACCTACTCAATTGTTTGGAGTAATTGTTTTCTCAGTCTTATGAATCACAGGCGGATAAAGAATACTGGGAAATTCTCTTGACTTGTAGAAAATAGTGATACATTAAGGCATCGGATGTGCAAATTTCATTAATTACTTGTCAGCGAACTTTGGAAGACTATAACCGTTACCCAAAATTTATAAAAGCCAAGCACATGTATATGATTTCAAACTTGAACTTCAGTATGTATTTATTGGAATACTGAACTGTTTCCTCATATTATGAGTTTTTAATATTAAGAACTTATTATGACCTCACAATTTCCATTAAAACAGCCTGTTAGGTACCGTACAAATTCATAAGATACACGAAAACATGATCTGACCTAACATTATACAACACCTGTATCATTCATTTCAGATGTGATGAACTAGTTCGTGGGCTTCCTTAGCTGGATGTGGTCAAACCAGACATTTTAAAACTTATATTACTGCCTTTCTTTTAAGTCTGCAGCATAAGAATTAAAAATATAGGGCCTTCTTTGGAATGCATGTCGCCTCTTCCCATTATATAGCCTTATATACCTGGCCTGGGTGTCATAAAACTGAGAAAATTCTTAAGTCTGAGAATGTTCTTAATTGTCACTGTTTCAGCCAATCAAAGTACAGTTTCCATGGTAGTTGAGTAATATTTTAAGACTGCAGAATTTTCTCATTTTTACGGTGCTGGGGCCTGGTAAGCAAGACAGCAAATTACCCAGGACAAGACCATGTGCCCCAAACAGTTTCTGTTAATTTCACCAACATCATGAGAGTACATTCCCACGAATTTTAGTAATATCACTATAAACATCCAGGTAACACAGAAGGACCCGTTTGTAACAAATAGGTCACACAAATATTATATTTACATGTATGCAGTGGTAATAGCTTGTCTGTGTTGGAAAAATTTACTGCTTGTTCAACCATAGAAATATAAACAACTTGTACCATATACTACTATTTTGAGTTTCTCAACATTAAATTTTATGATATTCATTGGTGTTATATATCTGTTATTGTCACCCATATACAAGTGAGGTGTTTTAGAACAATTTTTATCTTCTGAAAGCATTATTAGCTTTTGCGTCCAACTTTTTGGTCAACTTATGTTCACCTGACCGACTTGCTCTGATACATCATGTTCAGACTCTCTGTTGTCTAAAACAGAGTCATAAATTGCATTGAACTGTCAAGAGACAGTATAAAACCACAAACATTTATACAGTTTCTTAATTTAGTGACAAGTCTGACAGCCCAAGCCAGTAAAATTGTGATCATGCTTGTAAAATTTTCCTTAAATGAGGAGATCTGAAACAATTTGTTGAAGAGATCAGTTTGGCTTGTAAGTCAACAAGCTTTTTTTTAGTTAAGACTATTTATGAATGATAAAAAATCCTGGACTGAGAGAAAACAGCAATACTGCAAAAACCAGCTTGAGTAATCTGGAGCCAGTGATGTTGTCCCTAACTCAAGCCATGGTTTCGACATGCAGTGTATAATCTGTCTGAAATGCTGGGTACAGTTAGTGACATTTCATTCTGTCATTTGTCTGCGTATGAGATATTTCCTTGAGAACATGATGCTGTCCCTAACACAAGCCAAGGTCTCTCTACAATGTATCATAATCTGTCTGAAATGCTGGGTACAGTTAGTGACATTTCATTCTGTCATTTGTCTGTGTATGAGGTATTTCCTTGAGAACAGGATGCTGTTTATAATCTGTGATAAGATGTCCTACTTACATATATAACATGATTACATGTACATGTATATAATACTATTAGGGGGGGTTGGAGGGGGTCTGATCCCGACATCCCGAACTAAAAAACCTGAAATCCCGAAGTCCCGAATTTAAAAAA
>JAOXYH010023203.1:0-11796 GCA_028566455.1 Botula fusca | reverse complement strand
CTGCATTACATTTGCGCACTTTTTGCAATTAAGAGGTATCACATTTGCGCACTTTTTATTATTACAACTGCGCACTATTTTTCATTACATTTGCGCACCAAAGTTTACATCACAGATGTAAGTTTATTACTATAAAATTCAGCAAAACAACTACATGTAAATGACATACATGTACAACAAATTTCCCAAACCCAAATGGCAGCTGAAAAAATATGAACGAAGTTGCGTTGAACGAAGAATAATGATAGTCATAAAACATAAATATATCAGTGTTTTAAATGTAAAATGAAAAAGGAAACTTAAAAAAAGAGTAATTGTCCAGTTAGTTTAGAGTAGATGATGTGTTCTGACTCAAGAGCCAAGGGCAACACACGATCCACAAACGTTCCACTACAATTGTAATGAACTTTTCATTCCGTTTATTCTTATATTTTTGTATATCTGAATATATTCTACTCTAATATATATTTTAAAAAGGTTTGTTTTATATGAATATTCTTCTAAATAAATCTCATTCTCTGAATCGTACTTCCATCTTCCCATCTCTTCGTTGGTGAGCATAAAGAAACAACTGTGTTATGATATAAAAGTGCGCAAATGTAATTAAAAAGAGGTCGCAAATGTAACGAAAAAGTGTGCAAATGTAATGCACCGATTTCTGCATGAAGTCGGAAAAATAACTGTTGACGAAAAAATCAGTGGAACACCATGACGCTATGCCCAGTGCCAGAGTAAACGTTTTACGAATAGAATGTCTACCGGTGGTAAAATGAGCAATATATTAACGAGTTCCATTATAAATTTCTGAACAAATATATCGAATACATGACTGACATAAATCTCGAAACGAGACGAAAAACCAGCTCTTGTCCATTCAAAAATTGTTTGTACCTTAATAGTGTTATTACATATCAAATTATTTTCATCGCCACCCGCCCCAACTTTTTATTATTTTCATCGGCACCCGTCCCAACTTTTTAGGAAGTTAACTATTTTTTGTTTTGGATTTTTGACAATATTGTGTAAATTTTATGCGAAATACGAAATACTTTATTATAATGAAGGCTCCATCATGGAACATAGCAAATGACAGTTGAGTAATACAACATAAATGACTAGATAAGAAATGCATGCAATAGGATGCATAGGAAAATGCATAGGATTTTCAATGAAAATCAGAAAAATGAAATAAAAATACTCCCATCCATCCCAATATTTTCAATATACATGTAGGTGGGTGAGAATCTATAAATTAAATTGACATGGCCCGATAAGCTGATAAGTGAATACAAGTCAACCTGCTCAAGAGACCACCTGTATTAAGCAAGACCATAACATGTAATAGGCTTGGCCTAGAAAGCGATCGCAGCAATACGCCTTTGCCCATCCTCTGTGACGTCGTCTCATACTTACTGACGTCACTGACTGTCAATTAACCCTGTGACGTCAGAATTTTAAAAATAAATAGAAAATACACACGTATCTTGTTTAGAAATTGTGTGATATCTTTTTTTAATTTTTTTGTATGAGGTTTTAGCGCACTTGACACATTTATTGTTTTTTTTTAATTTTTTTTTTTCAATTCACTGCCGATAGGATGGAATTCCTTATTTCCGGTTCCGTTTGAGCAATGAAAATTCTGATGAAGGTATGTACATAACCAATTCACTTCAGACTGCAACATGGCGCCCTCCATTAATTTGCGATCAAGCAAAGTCCCTTGTAAAACACCAATACGCTCCAATAAGCGCTCGCTGCGCTCGCTATTATTTTAAGATCCCTCGGTAGTGCATTTTATATAAATTGAACATGTATTTACAGATTACCTGTCTTAGAAGACCACTTTTTTGCACACCCTGGAGTGGCCTCTTATAACAGGTTTGCCTAGCTGTAACAGAAAAAAATCTGCTACAAATAAAATGACAATTGAATCACTAAAATGCAGATCCCGTAAACGAAGCGTTTACTCTGCTACTCGAGTGCATCATTTCTGAAATGTAGAAGTAACTGCAGCTTCACTCGTGTGCGCTACGCGTCGTCAATGCTTTTATGGTGACTTGGTTCATGGGGTGAAGATAAAAGATGTTAATACTGATAATGTTCTATATTTTAATTTAAGAAATAATTTATGAAAACATAGACTTGTGGGAGATTTTAACATGCGCTGGGGCGTTTTATTCGAATTTTATCCCAAGCGGTATGCTAATATTGCTACAGTATTGACTTGCTGTTGACGTATTGACTTGGTAGGCCTATTCCATAGCTCTCAGTTTCAGAAGAATAAAGTACGTACTGTGTTAAAAGTGTGAATAAACTATTGGAAGCCTCACTTTGACTTTGAAATGAAGAACAGCAATATAAGCGTTGTTCCTTTGCTTTAGGTTTTGTTAAGTGCGTGTGGGGATTATGTGTCATGAAGTTAAACACCACATCCCTTCTTTTCTATAAGTATTTTCATTACCATTTTTATTTTATCTGCGATACGACCAGTGATACCAATATTACCTTTAAGCACCACTAGCTGTTTCTGGAATGAATTTCTACAGGGCTGCTCCATACCAAAAGTTTTCGGAATCCAAATTAAATCCAGGTGAACAGTACTTGAAACCAACGGTACAAACAGTGCTACAGTGCTCCCACGAGATATATCTGCAATGAGATAGATAAACCTTAGTTTTTTTTTCGAATTTTGTAATTTAGTCCTCGTTTATTTAAATCAACATCTATAACATGATTGCATTTCAACATCGACGTGCTGTCAACTGGAATGATGATATCCTCGGCAACTTAACGACAGTATAAAAAATTAAAAGATTAGAGACACTGGGCGCAAGATTTTGCAATACTGCTAAAAGTTTCTTAATCTGTTTTGAGACATTTCAATACTCAGTAATAAACATTCCAAGGAATTCTGGAAATCATTACGCTTTTTGTGAGCTTTAAATACAAATATTGTGTCAGATGCCTTAAAACGACTTAAGATTGCAACACGTACTTTTAATCGTCATGTTTTGACAAAAGCAAACACCATGGAAGTATACCAGAAACGATCCTACACGATTTTTGTATTTGATCATTTTTATAAGATGGCTCACACTTGTGATAAGTTTTTTTTTAAAAGAAAGGGTATGAAATGCATACAGGAAAAGATTACATATTCAGGGAAAATCGATTTATAGCTATCAAAATGAATAACTAGAAAATTTTATTTTAGCAACAGAATAACGGATACTGTTGTTAATCTTTTTATCTGGCATATATGTACCTTTTCTCTGACAACTGGCAATTTCCCCCCACAAATAAAAGATGATGTAACAAATATAGCCCGGTTTCGAAAATTATTTCAACTGACTTAAAAAGACTGACATGCACTGAAATGGCTTTAAATGCAGCTTATTAAATTCATTAATGTCAGAAAATACTCTTATGTGAAAATTAATAACCGTCGATCAGTCTAGCGATTGCGTACTTCATGTTTCAATTTTGCTTTATTGCATCTTTGAGGTGCACTCGATTATATCACTTTGATTTTAATAATGTGTACAGTACCATAAAGAAAGTAGGTGTATGCAACATTTCTATGGTTTCTAGAAAACGACTTCGGTTACAAAGTGTCTGGATAGTTGCTTAAAAAAATAAAACTTTTGTGCCGCTGTTCCCACACAAAAGTGATCTTTGAATGTTGGAAAACACTTTGCTATTAGGTCTGATATACATCAAGGATGCGTGCAAAATCTTTCAGTGAATTTAATTTAGGTCAAACCTTACAGAAGATCGTAGGATGGTATTTTATTTTATTTTATTTTATTTTATTTTATTTTATTGTTACCTATATTCGCATTGAAGTTATTTCTGTGTTAATCGGTAGTGATGTTGGGACTGAAACGAATTTAATTATTTCAATTTTTATCATCTTTAATATTCTTTGCTCGATCTAATCTTTTACCCATTGCATGAGGTTCAAATGAAGAACAAGCATAATAAAAATCTACATATCTGTTACTGTATACTCATACGTCCTATAGCAAATGGCTACGTCGTATTTGGCTAATATTTAGGTAAACCATGTTCTAAATCGATCATTCATTACTCTTAATATATGTACGTCACTTCCATGCAATACTATTGTTATAACATATTTGTAAGTTGCTTGCGTAAAATTTTCAAACAATTAGCGAATCCAATTTTGCTTGTTTTATTTGGTTATCTATTAAATGATTTATTATTGTCGTGTGAAGAGTCTTTTTCAAACGCAAAGAGAGATTCTTTTTAGATGTCCATTTTCAAAAGGGAACACAATTGGTTCGTTTTAATTATAACTCAAGAATGATTAATTACACTGCTGATAAAGCTCTGTTAGCAAAATAATAACTACAGAAAATCAACTTTACTGAGTTTTCTCAGTTTTTATCAACAAACATGTATAAAATGAAGTAATACTGGGATACATTCACGCACACTTGACTGTTAATGTTCAGATAAAACAAACATCTTTAAAGTGTCCCTTAAAATGATAATGTAAGAGCACAATGTGTTCCAAAACTTGCTTTCGCATAGCTTCATCATTATTTACGATGCTACTCAAGTTTGACCGATCCATAACGATGTTAAAATTATAGCTCTGCTTGATGTATTGGGTTGCCTGAATATATGACATCAACAGAATAATTTCAAGAGATTTTCGTGCAGAATGATATAGGAGACAAATACATGTATACGCAGTAAGTAAACTCTATTGGGAATCCAATTTACAAATTTAAATTGCATGCGAGTTGTTTTTACCAAGATCAGTATTACAGACAAAAATATTGTCACCACAAGAATTATGGCATCATGCCTAAAGACAAAACTGCAATTATCATCAATTACCACTACAATTAGATACTTTGTGATCTTCATAAAAGGAAGAAGTTTCTTTGGAAAATGGTCTATCGTAGCCTGCAGAATAATATTTCAATTCTTTACTTCATAATTAAAGCATATTTAAAAATCTCGTAAACCTGCGATGTATGAACTGTTGTTAGTTTTGTAAGACGTCAGATGACATTCAGATGACATTCAACACGATACTGAAAATTGTTCAGATTCTAAAATTTATACACGTTGCGAGGTCTTACTCAAATTCAGTTGATCTGGTCGATCATCTAAACCTTGTTCATTGCTAATCTTACTCTTTTTATACCACTATTATTTAACACACTAGTTTTTTTTCACCAAAATCTGCAGAGCCTAAAATGTGTCCCGTTTCTCTTAATCCATGAAACTTAAATGTTTAAGGGTTGAAAGCTATGCTAGGCTCTTCATGATCCGATAACACTAGTCCCGTTAAAAGTCGGTAACTAAGGAACTAGACAGAAGAATATGACACCTGTGGCTAATGAGTAGAACCGTAACGCCGAAGTACAGCAGAGAAAGGCTTTACATTAAGCTTTACTGTGTGGTTTCGAGCACGAAAAATGTCTTTCAAATTTGATGTTCGACTACAGAACTATGGAGAATTTATGAAATATATTTAAAAACTATGCGATCGTAATGGAATTTAAAAGAGAGAGAGCTCTTTGCCAACACGAACGATGACCAAACTATCTAACATAGAAACAGTGTTTACCAACTGTAGCTGCTGTGCATTAAAAACGCGGCAAGTCAGTCGAATGCACTTAGAAGCTGCAATAAAGCAAAAAATAAAAATGAAGTGAGTAATCATCAGACTGATTAACGGAAATTAATCTTCACATAAAAGTATTTCCTGACAAAATGAACATTAGAAGCTGCATTTAACACATTTAAATGTATGCCATCAATTTGTAAACCATCAACCGTTTTTCTAACAAAATGAATATTAGAAGCTGTATTTAACACTTTTTTTAAATATGCCATCATATTAGACTTTGTAAACTAGCAGTCGGTTGAATTATGTTTAAGTTCAACTTTTAATATTTTTACGTACCATCTTCCTCTATAAACAACATATCCCAGATAAGCAGATTTACAACAGTAGCTTATTTTGTGAATAAAATAAAATTGTTCCAGAAATTAATACAACGTGCATGTTAGATTTCGCACCCTAATCCATTTGTTCATTACTTGGGCCATTTTCTAAAACTATTCAAAATATTTTTTAAAAAAAATCATTCTAAATTCAAGCAAGTTTCTGTTATACTTTTGTGACATTTTTTCATATCAACAATAAATGTCCAAGCATTGGAATTTAATGTATTATTGTTTTGCTATAAAGTCTCACATGATACTGGTGTTCATGAAAAACGCCAAAGAAATCATGAACTCGAAAATACAGTGATATGTCTGTCAGTGCAGCAATACAGACACGTAAAGTAACACTTAGCAATATTTTCAAAACTCGACGTCTTTCATCCTTTCATTCCTTTACGTTCCAAAAGGTATCACCAGTCCAGTAGGCAACATTCTAGTCCTAACATGAAATCATACATGTATAATACATCTTCATTTAAAATAACGAACTCGTATTAGTGAAATTCTTTTGAAAAATCACTGCGGAGGTACATGTTACAGTAGCTTAAACAGACTTGGTTTCACAGTTTGGATGTTGTGCTTTCTGGTATAAGTAGGATTCAAAAATGTCTGGTCAATAACATCGCTAGGGAATGAAAAAAATAGCCGCTTGGTGCACAAACGTTATATCACTATCTTTGATTGTTCCCGAGATAACATGACAGTGACACAATACTGACGCTACTGATATTGTGCAATTCTGGCACTAATTGTTTCTAGAATTTTCCAGCATCTGCATTTCTAGGAGTTTTTGAAATTCCAGTATCAAAGAATTAATTTTAGTTAAAATTCTATTATTTTTCAGAATCTTCAAGAATCATCCAGAATTCTCAATGAAGTGCTGCCTACTGCTCAGGTGATACACTCGTGGAATTGCAGTCCATCAGTAGTTGCACCAAACTGGCGTTTGTAAGAAACAATCAAATGTATCAAGATTAATTTTGTCGTCTGGAAATACCTTATTCAATGACGCTTGTAACCAAAGAATTGGGAATCCAAATAAAGAAGCTAGAAGTAAAAGGAGTACTAAAAGCCAAAGGTAAAAAAAAACGTGATACTTAATCATTTTAAGGACACTAACCAGCTGATGACTTACATTCGCTTCATTCGTCGTGCGCATAATTGTGGCTACCAAAGAATTTTGATGCAAGACAAAACTCGTTGCAGACAAACTCTCGCAACGAAAACAATATACAAATTGCAGAACATAAAAAATAAAAACATCTGTTCTTCATATACAGCATAGTGGGATATGCTCGTGAAATACATGCTCGATGTGTAAAAAGTCAAACACCAATACTTTGGTCAATCGACAATACACGTTCAAATCAGCAAAGGTATACTTATCGAAAATATTTTAAAAATCGTAAAATTCAAAACAGAATGCGTTACGGCAGCTTTTCGGTATTGTTAATTTTTGGGTAACTGAACTGGAATTTCACAAATAGAAATACCAATTTCATTTATTTCACGCCTATTGAGGAGGATGTCACCAGCTCAACTGCTAGTTTTTCGATACTAGCCCAAATACATGATCATTGCTCGAAATGAAAACAAACGTAAAGCTGACTTGTGCACTGCTATTATTGAACAGAAGTTATGCAATCGAATGGATAAAGTGAGAAATTATTTTATGTGAATAGAGTAATGAAATGTTCATTTGTCAATCAGTTTCATAAGCAAGGGTCTTGAAAATATTTGAAACGTTAAATATAACAGATTTACAATGACGCTTTTATTTACAGAAACCTGTTTCTTTCGTCTCAGCGATGGAAATTTCGAAGTGAATTATCGGCAAATTACTCTGATTAAGATTATTCATATTTTGAACGAAGTGATTCAAATTTTTTAACAATACTTATCTTCCTGGTAAAAGAGAACATACGTGACCATGGATGCATCCATAAAATCAACCGTTGAATTTTACAAAACAATTATTGGCAATTCAAGTAATCTTTTATTTCCAAAAATTGTAGTCCCGTTTTCAGGTTAGTGGGAACATTCAGATTTAGGCTCAAGCATTATTGTCTGTATAGTCTGAAACATATTAGATTTACTAATGTATTGTTCATATTCGTTATTAAATACAAATTTTTGTCGGAGGGTAGTGACAGGTTAAACATTGGTTTGCTCGCGTAAACACGCGTTTGAACTTTGTCGACTTAAAGTAAATAGTCTATCAGTTAAGTCCGAGAAAGCCTCTTATTTAAAGCTATGTGTGTTCCCCTGTAGATCATATTTTCTGAACATTTTATGAAAGGTTAGGATATAAGGCAATACATTTGAGTTGTTGTATCGGGTAAAGTGTCGAAACATAGTACAACTTCAGCGTTTTTTACCTAGCCTCTTGACGATAAATGGCAATTACCATATTAGACTACCAAATTTTTGAAATCTAATATTTAGTCATCGAGCATCATATCAGAGAATATGGCAGAAAGGGTAGAAATGCATTATTTTTCAGTATTGGTTATTCGTTTTACAATTTATACCTGATTCGACCTCGAACAATAGTGGATACGATACTATCTCTTGAGTGTGTCAAGCACCTTTTGTAGATTTTAAGAAAGCGTAGGCATATAGCCGATACAGAACCCCTAATTTTCCTAACCTACCAGGCCTCATTTTCATAAAATTTTGAATTTGTTCTCGTCCGGATACGCATGCGATGAAAACGAATTGTTCATCTTTATTTAGTACAGTCACGGAAGAAACAATGATCTTTTTTTATAATTTGTTTATATTTTAAGAAACTAAAAAACAGATACAAGCAACATTTCAAAAAAAAACCCAAAGAGGTTAGAAGTTCTCGTGCATTATATTACACCATACAGCCATAGTGCAAAAAAGTTATATTTTAATAGTAAGGTATACCAATATGCATTTCATGCAGTATTTCTTTTTTAAGCTACTAAGGGCAGCGTCCAAGAACAACCATTTCTTACATATAAATTTTTTTTGTGTAGGAGACGTATAATATACACTAGCCCTTTCAATTTGTATATAGGTCTTCTATACCACCCTTTATACTTGGTGTATTACCTTTACATCTCCATGAATATAAATAATATTTCAATATCAACATAATATTTTTAACAGTATGATTACAATCTTCATTTTTCACATATTCCTAATATTACATTTACCTCTGTTAATTGTAAAGAGAAACCCCATCTGGCAAAGAAACTTTTAAAAAGATCCTGGCAATCCACATACAGTGGGTGGCACATCCTAAAAAAATCCCACTGTTTTTCTGGTTTCATTTCAATGTTGGACGTACAGTAACAAAGATTTGTCAATATTAAGTGGGTATGGCTTGTTATATTCTAATATTCTAGAACGTTTTAGTTAAAACCCATTGCAGAATTAAGAGTTATCTCCCTTTAATTGACTATATTAATGCTTTCTTTGTATTTTATATCTCTCAATACCCACATCCAATTTGGAAACGAGCAGTGTTTTATAACATTATAGGGCCATGTAGATAAAAATCAAGCAAAAAAGCTGTGGGATTTTTGTGTATGTGCCACCTCCTGCCTGACTTTTACATGGACAGCCTTTTAACAGCTAACCGGAAATTTTTACTAACGTTACATTCCCAAAACAGATGAGCAGAAACTGCAGAGCTCTGTTTCTTTTGAAAGTAACAATGATTTTTCTAAATACATGTACTTGATTTATTTATTTGATAATACATACTGGTATCATGATATTCTTGAACACTGAAAAAAAAAACAATAGACAAAATTAAATGCAGCATCTAAAAATGTTCTTTACTACTTAATCATATACATAAATATGTGTTATGTAAGACAAAATTACATCAAAGTTCAAGGCAAGATTTTTTGCGCCAGACGCGCGTTTCGTCTATAAAAGACTTATCAGTGACGATCTTTTCCAAAAATATGTAAATCCCAAATCAATTCAGAAGTTGAAGAGCTTATTAACCCAAAATATAAGTCTGTAAAAACCTGTTTGCTGTTATCCATCAATTAAGTATCTCTAGAAGCAGCAATAGTAGGGACAACTGAAGTAACCGCAGAAGGAGTCCTATAGCTATCCTGTCAAAAGAACCTGGTTTAGGTCAGTATAAAGGGGCAAAGGGATTCAAACCGTGACCTTTGAATGGAGGAAAGGAATACATGGGAGGAGCCCAAGGTGGGAGTGACTATGCCTGCAAAGGAGAGACTCCTGTTCCAGGTAAGCAAATGTCACATGAAAAACCCGGAGGCCAAGAACCTGGTAAATTTAACCCCATATAGCTGAGCCAGGTGGGCAAGACATTAAAGGGCCTGAAATACTGACAGGTCTAGTGATGGTATGAATGACAGTTGACAAGGCAGGTACCACAACCTTGGGCATAACTGGAACATGGTCCTGAAGAGGGCCCCGTCCCTCAAACCTGCTACCGAAGGCTCAGGTAAAGTAAAGGAGAAGAAAATAACAGGCTGAATCAAAGGATTGCGCAAAGACCATTCCAAAAAGAGTCATTACCAGTTAAAAATTAGAACGGATGTAAGACGCCACCACACGCACTTAGATTTGTCAGAGAACAAATGTTCAGAGTACGTTTTATGAAGAATTGCATTTGACGACACCAAGACCTAACAGAAAAATGTTTCGTAATGATGGTCTTTTAGGGCAGTTTCTGTGCAATGTTGTACATGCTTTGATCTATCCACTTGCTGATTTTCGAATTTTCCAAGTCCTTTTTAACTACTGTTTTTGTCAACCATGCAGTACTATGACTGGCTACAAGTTGGGATTGAGGTTATCACCATTCAGTAAGTACGTATTCCCTTCTCGATCTTTGGCTCATGGCTCATGACAAACTTGAAGTCGGAGTTAAAAATGTTACTCACGTGCAAACGATTACAAATGAAACCACATGCAGGTCATGCCAAGGATAGCCACACTCATTCCGTTATGCCATAAGTTAAAACTGCATGGTTGCTGAAAGAGGAATGGCGCACGGTAAATTGTTAATCTAATAAATTCTATGTGATACACGTACATATGTAGCAATCATAACCAAAGAATAATTAAAGGTTTGAGTTCATTCTGCATTTTAAGGTATATTATTTCACCTATTACCCCTGTCTAGGCTCACTCATCTGATCTGTCGGCATACAATAACTCTCCCCCAAAATTTTTGTCATGAAACATTGTAATCTATGATCATCCTAGCCAAATATGGAAAAACGTCAGAGATAAGATCGTCGCAACTGCTGTTTGTAAATACGGCACGCCATCTTGTCTGGGATAAATCCAATACAAGAGTCAGAATAGTCATAACACAGTTTAAAAGTACTTAATAACTAACGGGAATACTACTTTTTATCGTTACTTTTGGTAAATTTCCTTTGTCTCGCTTTGACGATCACCACGCCTACTTCCGGTTTGTATTAGGATCGCCACGCCTACTGCAAATCAACCCATACAAACGATAGAATTGGAAATTACCGATAAAAAGAATAACAAACATTTGTTTTCTGATACTGGCTTTATCAGGTTTGGTCTTTACGGTCTCGTCTTAGAACTCATGTCTTATCTCTCAATTAGCCAATATATAGAAATGATTTAAATTCGGAAGATTTTAAGAGAGAGAATTTAAATGCATTTTACATGCTATGGATCACTATGCATTTGTGGAGGGGCAACTAAATGCTCTCGTGTGAGCTTAAAACAAACGGAATCACCAAACAAGACAATTACAGGGAAAATATATTTTTGTTCGAGAACAAAATATATCTGGATGCCGTAGTT
>JAOXYH010023095.1:0-11798 GCA_028566455.1 Botula fusca | reverse complement strand
GTACTAGAATACTGTTGCCATTAGTGTAGAACTGAAACATTGCCATTGGATGAGACTGTGAAGAAAAATTCTCAAACGCCCAATACAATTGTAGTGAACTTTGGAAAGTTAAATGCAAAACTGTTTTTGTATATACTTTGGAAGTCATCACTTACCAAACAGTATATTGATGCATTAAATATGTTTCAGCATCATAAACAAAAAGTATGATATTTTATACATAAAGAATCATTTGATATCATGTTGACTTGACATTTACATGTATCTCTTTAATTGAACAGTCACCCATCACATGCATTACAGAATACTTTGAACATTTTGATGGAATCAACAGAATACTTGAACATTTTGATAGAATACGTTAAAGGTACATTCAGTTGAACTGATCATATGTTGACTTGACATTCACAGCACTGCATTTCTTTCGATTGAATGGACAACAACACTGACATTGTGGAAGAGAATACTTTCATTGAACAATCTGAAATGGAATACTTTTAATACATTCAGTGGAAATCATTTGTATGTTGACTTTGTGTGCATCTCCTTGATTGAAGAATCAATAACACATACATTGTATGAAGCAGAATTCTTTGATTGACCCTCCTGAAGTGGAACTTATATTCGTGGAACATTCATTTAAATAAAATAATTATACATACAAAGGTGAATTCATGGATTTAACATTCAGTGGAGTACCTGTATGGAACATTCTAGAATTACTTGATTAAATGCCTCGACTCAATATATTCAAGTCACATATGCGAGGTTGAATATATGTCAATAAACGTTCACTAATTGTATATAAGAAACTATTGATACAAACATTCCGTACCTTCATGAAATGTTATATATACATTGTATGCATAATACAAGATTTTTATGCAAGTAAAATTATTTCAAAAACTGAGTAAAAGGGAGATCACTGAAGTAATTGGTTACTTTTATCAATGAAATGTCTTTCACTGAAGATAACATAATTAATGTTTTGCTTATCAAAATGCTGATTTTTAATTAAAAAATATTTTAGTCTTAATGTGTGTACACTGACTAATCGTTTGTCTTCTGATAGAGGAATTACATGTATTGTTCATGTAATATGATTTTTTGTCAGAATAGTTCGTTGTATTTACAGTGAATAAAAAGTGAAATGATTAGATTTTATTTGTTTTGAAACAACATGCAAGTTTCTGTAGAAATGCCAAGTAGTATTCCTCCTCTCTGAATATTGGTAACATACTTTCCTTGATCAAAGCTATAATTATATAAATCTGAACAAGTGATTAAAATTATTGCGACTGTGAAGTTAGCAAGGTGCATTATCTATTTCCCCCCAAACAAGCTAGTCTGAAATCAGAGATTGCATCCACTCCGGATAAATATCACATAGAAGTGTGATTTCCTAACCCTGGAACTCAGATTAATTTGAAACTAAAGGAAAAAGACACTCTGCCACGATAGACATGGGACAGTTGCCCAGGTTTTTGCATGGTTCGTTTCAGAATTTTCATCATTGACCTCAACCTCTTGAGATGGTCGCCTTCTTCAGATGCAGTTAAACATGAGACTCAGATTTTATCGATGGCCCCACCCTCTATCCAAGATGGCCACCATTGACTTTGACCAATACATAAAATGATCATGAGTTGTTTAACATATATTATGGTTTTTCTGTAAACGCTGAACTTCAGCAAGAAAAGAAAAAGAAAAAACTTAAATCTCATCTGAAACCAATCTGCCAATTTCTAAAACCTTTCCTTGAAATTGAACCAGATTTAACAAAAGTGGTCCTCAAATAGAAGTCTGGGAAAACCGTGGTTTGATGGATGATCAAAAACTGGAAATAGCTAAAAAAAAAAGAAAAAAAAATGGGAAAAAGGCATGGACCAGGTGCAACAATAGGGTTAGCGTTCTCTGCTTTTCTAGAAGCTCCTGTAATTTCAACAACTCCAATGAATGGATGGTCCTTGTGAAAGTTATTCTCCTCTGAAATCAGCAAAAATTAACTTGTGCAGTGGAAATAAGAACAGTTTCCAACAAGACTTTTTGCTTATTTTCGCAAAGGCCCAGGTGAGCGATACAGGCTCTTTGAGAGCCTCTTGTTTTGGTATAAAATCCTACATTGTATTTAATTTTTCATAAAGTGTTTAGAGACTTAAGTTATTAATACTTTAGCAATGATAAACTTAGAGAAAACAAATTTCCTGACAAATTTTCAATGGATTATATCTCAAAAACTAGCTCACATACCTACAATTTTTCCTTCCTTATTTTATAGCTCTGAACAAGTTCTGTTTAACAAAACTACTATTTTGAATCATATATATTTCTTGTAAGACCATTGAACATCCTTAAGGGAATGCAATACATTACAAAATAGGTAATGACATTAGTTGTGCCAGAAAAGCAGTTGAAATTTATTTAAAAACATTAGAATTTGTTAACAGAAGTGAGGAAAACCAAAGAGGCTGTGAAAATTTGAAGATACAATTGCATTATCTTAACAAGAGAAATATTTGAACTTCAAACAACAAAAAATATTTACATAACAGAAAATACACAACATGAAAGTTAACACAGGTGACACAAACTTGTTCAAATGAGAGAGAACCCACACCTATTGTGTTGCTCATTGTTATTCTGGATCATTTCCCATCTAGTGAATGCAGAAAACTATATAATACTTTCTCAAAGTTTCAAGAATTATCTTTTAATGTAGCCCTCATTTTGCGGGAGTGACATCTAACTTGTCTATGTCATTCCCATTTTTATTGCCAATGCTCAGTAACTTGCTGTTTATTAAGCACTTTCATTCTCATGCGAATCATTTTTATGACCAAGACGAAGGCAACATACATCTTCTCTGCAACACTCACATTTAAGTCTAAATAAATATCTAAATAGTAGTAATGTAAGGCATAAGGATGCCTTTACAGTAAAGTTACTAAAAGATATGTATTTCTTTTTTGTAGAAAGACCCTACCTACAGTAGATTTCAAGAATATTTACAGGATCAGCATAAAAAAGACATTTCCTACAAGGAGGGGAAAGATGTCGTCAAAAAAGCACCAAAGAGAAAGAATGATGAGATAGAGAAATTGCATGAAAAAAAAAGGATTCAAAAGGAAAAAGATTGAAGACACTTGATAATAGACAACTCCCTTTACAAACTGATGCACAAAGGAAGAGAAAAGCTAGAGCCGCCTTAACGTCAACTGAAAAAAAGTTGCAACTTCAGAAAGATTCTTTACGCATGAAAGAGGAACGAAGAAATTTGACTGTACAGGAGAAGCAAGATCGACTTAAGAAAGATTCTCTCAGAAAAACACAAGAACGTGGAAATTTGACTGTAGAGGAGAAGCAAGGTCAACTCAAGAAAGATTCTCTCAGAAAAACACAAGAACGTGGAAATTTGACCGTAGAAGAGAAGCAAGCTCGGCTTCAAAAAGCCACAGATCGAATGTCTAGATTTCGAAAAAACATTGACCGCCGAGGAAAGACAGTCACAACTTCAAAAAGATTCTCTCAGAAAAACACAAAAACGTGGAAATTTGACTGTAGAGGAGAAGCAAGATCGACTTAAGAAAGATTCTCTCAGAAAAACACAAGAACGTGGAAATTTGACCGTAGAACAGAAGCAAGCTCGGCTTCAAAGAGTCACAGATCGAATGTCTGGATTTCGAAAAACGTTGACCGCCGAGGAAAGACAGTCACAACTTTAAAAAGATTCTCTCAGAAAAACACAAGAACGTGGAAATTTGACTGTAGAGGAGAAGCAAGATCGACTTAAGAAAGATTCTCTCAGAAAAACACAAGAACGTGAAAATTTGACTGTAGAACAGAAGCAAGCTGGGCTTCAAAGAGCCACAGTCTGGATTTCGATAAACATTGACTGCCGAGGAAAGACAGTCACAACTTCAAAAAGATTCTCTCAGAAAAACACAAAAACGTGGAAATTTCACCTTTGAGGAGACCCTTGACCTGCTTGATAAAGCATCGCACAGGATGTCAAAAAAGCGCAAAAGTCTTTCAGACTCCGGAAAAAAATTGCAGTTAGAAAAAGATGCAAAACGGAAAGGTACTAAACGTCAGAATTTAACATCCAAACGTAGACATGACATTAGGCAAAATAATACACAAGGGAGAAATCAAAAGAGAAAACAAGCAGCTAGCGACATTGATCTGGCAATTGGAAAATTTCATAAATCAATACAACAATATCCAGAGAGTGTATGAACCTGTTGTCGAAGACTTTTGTATAAGAAATCCGTCCTACGTATAAGTAAACAGTCATTTCCTAAGTCGGACCAGGAGATTACTGCAAAATGTTTGACAGGAAGAAAATCTGTATTGAATATGGAATGGATTTGTCATACCTGTAGATCTTACATCATCAAAAATCAGATTCCTCCTCAAGCCAACTGTAATGACTGGCATGTAGATGATCCACCTCCAGAACTTGCAGATTTAACACCTCTTGAAAGAAGATTAATCACCAGACGTTATCCATTTATGAAACTTATTGCTCTGCCGAAAGGAAAGCAGTCCAGTTTGAAGGGTGCTGTTTTTAATATGCCAGTCAACGAACAAAGTGTCTGTTCTACTCTCCCAAGAACTCCTGCTCAAGCAGGATTTATACCAGTTAAACTAAAGAGACAATTGAAGTACAAAACATATGAAAAATTTGAATTCATAAGGCACAGAAAGTGAAGATAGCCCTAAACTGGTTACGTCAGAACAATGTGTTATATAGAAATGTAGAAGAATGTTTAAATTGGGAGGAAAAAAGTCCACAAGAGGATCAAGAGACTTGGGAAAACTTGACAACAGAGCAAGGAAATGACGAATCAACAACAGAACAAGAAACCAATGATTCAATAACAGATCAAGGTAGTAATGATTTAGCAACAGAACAAGGAAATAATGACAGATCTGATTTCACCAGTCAGGATAACCATTCAGATTCAAACCCTGAAGACCTAGAAGATGAGCAAGAATTTGAAGAAGACCCTGTCGCAAAACTTAGAGGTATAAATTTTGAATCGTGCATTGAAAAGGCTAATCCAGCTTTAGATATTGACAAAGTGATGAATTTGGCACCAGGTGAGGGAAAGACACCCCTAAATATATTCATGGATGACAACTTTGAGGAATTGGCATTCCCTCATCTTTTACCAAATGGACAATTTGCTGGAATGTTGAACGAAAAGTGAAACTTTCTGCAAAAAAATATTTCCAACAGAAACTGTTAAATGAAAATCCACTATTTGCACAGGACATTGAATATTTATACGTAGCCCATTTCATAACAGAAATGAAGCAAATTAAAGTCAGCATGTCAGTGGCCCTACGTAAGTGCCAAAGTACCTTGAATGAGCCTCTTACAGCTGGTTTACTAGGAAATCCAGACAGTTTAAATAGATTCATTTTTAAACATCAGGCTTACCATTACCTTCAACTGATACGTGGAACACCGCCTTACTGGCAAAAGGTACAATACAAGTTGTTAGCTGCAATCAAGCAATTGAATATATTCACATTTTTCTTCAAACTATCTGCTGCAGACTTACGATGGCACGACACAATACAGGCCATAGCACGGCAACAAAATGAAGTAATAACAGATGAGCAGATAGATGAAATATCTTGGGAAGAGAAATGTAAACGTTTAAAATCGAACCCCATAACAGCAGCAAGACACTTTCAGTTTAGACTGGATACACTTCTTAACCAACTTATACTTGCCGACTGTAAACCTCTTGGAACTGTTGAACATTTCTTTTACAGGATCGAATTCCAGCAGAGGGGTTCCCCTCATGCCCATGGCGTTCTCTGGGTGAAGGATGCACCCGATCCTTCAGTTGCTTCAGATGATGAAATAATCAGTTTTCAGGATAAATATATTCAGTGTTCTCTACCTTCTGAAGGGGAACAACCAGAGTTATACAATTTAGTTACTAAACTGCAAAGACATACACACTCAGCGGCATGCAGGAAAAGTTCAAAGTTTTGTCGTTTTAACTATCCCAAACCAATATCGGATAGAACAATTATTTCAAAAGCATTTCAGTGTGATGATAAGAGTCCAGAACAGGAAAGAGCAGAAAGAAAAGCAGCATGTGATACTTTGCTGATTGTTAAAGAATTTTTGTCACACTCTGACAATGTAGATGATCTCTCAATAGAGCAAGTTCTTGATAAGTGTCATTTAACAGGACAACAGTACCATGATGCATTGCAAAAATCTGCCAAAGATGCTACCATCTACTTAAAAAGACAACCATGTGAAGTCAATATCAACAACTATAATACATCAATACTAAAGGCATGGCAGGCTAATATTGATATCCAGTTCGTCTCAAATCCGTACGCATGCATTCAATATATAGTATCATACATCACTAAGGAGGAGAGAGAAATGGCACTTCTTTTGAAAGCAGTCTCAGATGAACATAAAGAAAAAGGGATTAGAGACCAAATGAAAAAATGTGGACAAGCTTTTGTCAATACACGTTCACTTAGTGCACAAGAGGCAGCATACAGGACTATTGGGTTACCTTTATACAAGTCAGATTTCCAGACAGTTTTTATACCGTCCGGTCCTCCAGATCAGCGAGTTACTATTCTGAAGCCAAAGTATCTCCTAAGTAAATTAGATGATGATGATGAAGATGTTTGTTTGAGTGGCATTCTCGAGAAATACAGCCACCGTCCACAAGCACTTAATCATTGGTGTTTAGCACATTTTGCTGCAAGGTATTCTCCATCAAATCAACAACCAAAACAAAGTACTGATGATGATTCACAACCAGATATCTTACAGGAAACCTCTGAAAATTTACCTGCTCCTCCAATACATCAACAAGTAGCGTCAGCACCAGACAAAAATCAGTATTGAATTACCTACATCATCATACACCATGAAAATGAAAAAAAAGCAGTCTGTCATAAGATATTACTCATTTTCTGTTGTCAAAGAACCTGAGTTATACTATTATTCACAGATTCAACTGTTCAAGCCATGGCGAAATGAAAGTTCAGATATTCTTTGTGGTCAGCAATCATATGAAGAAAGTTACACTAACAATAAAGAGACTATATGTGCCAATAAATCATTTATTGAACATCACGCAGATTTGATTGATGAAGCCATAAGGGAATTTGAGCAAAATGGTCCTCCAGAGGATGCATGGTATGCACTAGCACCTCAGGAAATACAAGAAAATGAAGATGCTACAATGGAAGATGAGCACATTGACCCAGAACATATGATTCTTCAACCAATAGATGAACATGCTGAAAATCCTTCAGTGCCAACTCCGCAAATTAAAGGACCAGCTCTTACGATAGAATCTTCACCAACTATATGGTCAGATGATGAGTACCGCTCACACTTACAGACTTTAAACTTGCAACAGTATGGGTTATTCCAGATAGTTCTTGATTGGTGCACAGAATATGTCCAGAGACGGCCATTGAACAAAAAGAAAATCCTCTGTATATATTCATATCTGGAGGTGCAGGGACTGGAAAGTCACATTTAATTAAGGCATTGTATCAGATGGTTCAGATCACTTTGCGCCAGGAGGGAGAAACACCTGACATACCAAAAATATTGTTATCAGCACCGACAGGCACAGCAGCCTATAATATAGAAGGCCTAACAATTCATTCAGCGCTTCTTCTCTCACTAGGACAAACAAATAGAAAGCAGCAAAGAGATAAAAGTTATCAAGCACTATCTGATGACAAAAGAAATGAATTAAGATGTAAATTAGCACAGCTGAAATTTATTATAATTGATGAGATATCAATGGTAGGGAGTGATATGCTACTTCGGATCCATAACCGTCTTCACGAATGATTTGGGACAGATTACCCTTTTGGTGGAATATCAGTATTAACATTTGGCGACCTTCACCAGTTGCCACCTGTTGGACAGAGATTTGTGTTTGAACAGCCATCAGACAAATATGCATGCTTGTCACCTTCATTATGGGAATCATTCAAGATCTTTCCACTTGAAACTATTGTAAGACAACAAGGGGATACATCTTTTGCCTCTCTTCTTAATAGACTTCGAGATGGTTCTCACCTTGCATCAGATATAGAGATGCTTCAAACTCGTACTCTCACAGACACATGCAAGCCATCTAAACCTGATGTACTACATGTGTATTCATGGAATGAAAAAGTTGACCAGCATAACTTGAGAATGTTGTCTGATCTACCATAACCTACCATCCAACTTGAGGCCATTGATAAAGTACCTGGATCATTAAAAAAGAACTACAAACCATCCAGAGATGCTAGATACACGGGTGGTTTACCAGATATAATACTGCTAGTTAAAACAGCTCGTGTTATGCTTATGCTTATTAGAAATGTTGATGTAATGGATGGACTTGCCAATGGTAGCCATGGGACTGTGATAGGCTTTATTTATAAAAACAAAAAACCTATAGCGATTCTAGTAAAGTTTGATTCACCAAATGTTGGAAAAAATGCTAGACAAAACTCCAAATTTGATTTGTCCAAATATGAAAGTTCAGCAACACCTATTGAGCAGTTAGAAGTAAAATTTTCATTTGCTGGATCAAATGTAAAGGTGTCAAGGCTCCAATTCCCATTGAAATTAGCATGGGCCTGCAGCATCCACAAAGTACAAGGGTTGACGCTTGATGAAATAGTCGTTTCGTTTGAAGATACATTTCGTGACGGCCAAGCATACGTAGCTCTTTCCAGAGTGAGAGCCTTAAATGGTCTGTATCTTAAGAAATTTGACAAGACAAAACTGAAAACAAGCAGTCGTGTGAAAGAAGAGATGTGTAGGTTACTACGAGATGAACAAATTCAAAATCCATTCCAGGAATATCTACAATCCCAAGGACTAAAGATAGTTCTGTTAAATGCACGCTCAGCATCACTACATTTCCAAGACATTAAAAACCATCCCATGATACAAACAGCAGATGTTATATGTTTAACAGAAGCTCATTTCAATGAAAGGATTAGACACAGATGTCAGATTCCAAACTTTCAACTGTTTTTCCTACCATTCTCATATACAGAAGGATCTCATGGAATTGCCATCTACACAAGATCAGATGTGTCTTCAATGGATTGTTCCTTTAAGTCTTCGGTTGAAAAGATGGAAGTGAATCTTGCTGATCCATGTGTCAACATTCAATTGGTGTATCGCTCACCTTCTGGGAAAACTTCAGATTTCATTTCAAATCTCAATTCTGTTGTTAACTTCCAAAGTACACCTGATCTTGTTCTAGGAGATTTCAATATGGACATTGGTACCAGTGCATATAAAGATCTACAGAGAGTAATGCTGGAAAAGAACTATAAGCAAATAATAGATGTACCAACCTACTCTACTGGTTCAACCTTAGACCTAGTGTTTGTATCCGACAACAGATATGATTATAAAGTCCATGTCTTTTCTACATATTTTTCTGACCATAAAATTCTTGCTATTGTTCGTCAATAATTCAGTGAGTATTTTTAGAACTACTTATAGCTGAAATCTTCTGGAAAGTTCAAACCATTTGACTTAACATTATGTCCTGCAAATGTAGACATTTATAGGGCAACCCAAATTTACTGCCCTTAAAAATATGAAACAGCTTTTTACATTGTTCAAAAGCCCCTAAAAGGGATGTAAGGTAGGTGTTTTTTTCTTCTTTTTGTTGATTTACCAATAGAAGTGATGAAGGAAGGCCTGACAACCAAGATATTATTTTATTTTGTCTAATTGATATGAAGTTAAAGGACTAATATCTATATACATCTTGAATATTGTAAAACGTCATACATAAAAAATGTAGCTTTCTTAATTTCTATGGCCATGCGGGGGCATCATTTGTGTCTTACAGACACATTTCTTTTTCTGAAAAAATTGCTAACAAAACAACATTACCCATAATTCCTAAGTGCGGGGGCATACTTCTTTTCTAGTTTTTTTATATATTCGGAAATAAGGGATTTAAAATCAGAATTCAACAGTGGGACCAGCCCACTTTTATCTTTATACCCACCATAGGAAAAGAATTTCTTTTCTAAGAGATGTAGATCTATAATATCAATGAATTTTAGAGCTGATTTTTGGTTTTGGGTTTTTATTACCTTAAGGCAAGAAAGTGAGTCGGAAAAAGTAATGAATTTTGATTTATGTAACAATAAATAAAAACAAGAAGTTTTTCTTGGGATTCTGCGATGTAGATAGATGCTGAAGATGGTAAACGACTAGTTTCAGCTCTACTAACAAACACTGCAACAGATGCAACTTTGTCTATCTTTTGAACCATGCGTATACTGTGGAAGTACTTATATTTGTGGATGTCATTTTTCGTGGTGTATGCAAACATTGTTGGTCCTTAGGTTCTAAAATTCGTGCTTTCAAACTTTTCCTAGACGAATGCATTTGAAATCTGTATTTCGTTAGGTATAAAATTTCGTGGTCCACGAAATCCACGAAAATGGGTACCCTGCGAATTAAGGTACTTTTTGTTATTAATATACTTATCCTACTCTTCTCCTTTGGTACTTACCCACTGAAAAAAGAAAACCAGAGATGAAATTGAATTACCTCTTTTTAACCAGTGAATGAGCAGAAAGTACTTGTAGTTACATAAACTGAATAACAGCTACATTGTTACTTTCAAATGACAAAAAAATTATATAAGACATTTTACAGCCATACTCAAAGTGCATAATAAGTACGTCATTGTCTTGAGTTTTCCTACATTCATTAGATTTACGTATTTAATGCTAAGACAGATCAACAGTACGTACAAATGCATAAGTTGTATAAGAATAGATGCATCCAACATTTACTACTAACATAAGGAATTGAGAACCATTTTCTTCATTTTCACACCATTAGTTTGTCAACTGGTTTGGTTGAAGTCGGCAGGATGCAACGAAATAAAAACACAGCAAAACATTATAAACACTAAACACTTAAAAGCCACTGACGACAATAAAGCAACATAACATGGCACCAGTCAAGTTTGTGTCGGGTCATTTCAAACTTTTTATAGAGGAATGCATATAAAATTTCCTGGTTTATGAAATCCACGAAAATGTGTACCCTACGAATTAAGGTACTTTCACAGTAAACATGTATAGTGTTCTACATTTTTGCTATTAATATACTTATCCTACTCTTCTCCTTTAGTACTTACAAACTGAAAAAGAAAACTAGCGATGAAATTTTAATTACCTCTTTTTAACCGATGAATGAGCAGAAAGAACTTGAAGTTTACATAAGGCGAATAACAGTTTCATTGTTAAATTTAATGGACAAAACAAAAAAACAAAAAACACAACAAAACATGTATAAAGACATTTTACAGCCATAGTCAAAGTACATATTAAGTATGTCATTGTCATGCGTTTTTGTACATTCATTAGATTTACGTAGTTAATGGTAAGACAGATCGACAGTACCAATGCATAAATTGTATATGAATGAATACATCCAACATTTGCTATTAACATAAGGAACTGAGAGCTGATGTTTGCATACCATTAATATGTCAACTGATGGCTCAAGTCGACAGTATGCAACGAAATAAAAACACAGCAAAACATTATTAACACTAAAGAGACCACTAAATAGCTAATGACAACAATAAAGTACCATAACATGGCACCTGTAAGGTTTGTGTTAGGTTTTTTTAATCGATATTAATTTCACTTCTCAAATTTTTACCTGTGTCGCGATGGAAAGAGGTATCATAATATTTTTCCACTAAGCATTTTCAAGTTAGAACATTAATTATTTC
>JAOXYH010022984.1:0-11799 GCA_028566455.1 Botula fusca | reverse complement strand
ATACGGAAAGCCTGGCCGTAAGCCATTGTAGACAAACTACGTTGAGAAACGTCACGCTCCATGCAGGATAAAGATTCTTTCTATACATTTCGACAAGAGTATGCCCCTTGAGACCTATACATATGTAGAATGCTACATTTCCAGCCCCTACCCATTTCTCTCCTTTTCCAGTGGCAATCAAAACTCGTTGCCCAAGTTTTCTCACCCTACTTTATTTTTATAGATTTTTTTTAAATTGATTAACTTGTTCTCGTCCTTCATATCACTGAAATATTGCTGGCTGGACGTTAAGGTCCCATTTATCAACCAATATCGGCAACAGAATACCGAAGAAATAGGTTCAAATAGTAATCCAATCTCCTGTATCCATGGACAAGGCAATAGCGCGGAAACAAACATCAAGAAACCATCAGAAAACTAAAAGAGAAAATAACTGAAAATCAAAAGCATGTAACAAACAAACAAACAAAATAGAAACAGCAGAGGACACGAGAACCAAAGTAATAACAATGTGAACTCTCACCAAATCCCGGGAGTGACAACTGGTGCTCAGTCATGAAAGGTATTACATGTGTAGTTGCTGCTCATTATTGAAGACCTCGCGTTCACTTTTCATGAAAAAGCAAAGTGATGTTCCTTTACGTGTTATGATCTGTACATTTAAACCTGTCTAAACCGAACCCCATTGGAACTGAAGAATTAGTTTGGTTTAGGCAGGTGTTCGGTTTAAACGCGTAAAAATACACGGTAACTGACATAAAGGGACTTCAGAACAAGTCTGGTTTAAACAAGTTTTCCGTTTACTCAGGTTTCGGTTTAAACATGTTTTACTGTATTTTATGGATTGTGTCTCACTTATGATAATATTCATATCATCTCACTTTAAATTGCATGTTATAACGGAAAATTTTCGTGATGAAAGAAAAATTTCAGTGCTAGGAAAATCAATACAATGTTATGCAATGAACTCCATATCAAAGCAACTCATATTTCCTTTACGCAATGTCTTGTATATTCATGTCTACTGGGAAATGTTATTACAAAAAAAATGTACAGTGCCTGTCCAAGGAGGATTGCAACATAACAACTTCTTGGTTTAAAGATTTGCATGTAATTTTGTCAATAAAAAGTGTAGTACATTTTTATTGAAATGAAAGAATTTGTTTCTTCTAGTTGATGTTCTAACAAGAGAATGATCATTTTCACCGTTTAATGTGAAGAAACGACAAGGGAATAGATTGTGTTAAGCAAGAACCTCACTTTTTAGTAATTTTAGTTATATAAAAATTATGTGACTTTTTCAATAATTTATTTAGAATAAAAATCATAAAAATTAATATATAAAATATTTTTGTATTATATTTTTTCTCTTTTAACGCTTAGTACGGCATACAATTTCCCCAACGGTTGATTAAAGCTAATTCAACATCCACTAAATCACATAATTTACATTGCAAAAACCGATCCATTAGATGAAAAAGATAGCTGTAAATTCTTCTGGGAGAAAATACTGCAAATTTAAGACTTAAATTTGTCATTTCAGTATTTTGCACTCTAACGGAGTGTTTTCTGCATTCTAACATCTCGATAAATTGATATTCACAAATTAAAATGCACATGAAGTAGACAATGTTACTCTTAATTTTATTCAGTGACTGTTTCTTATTTTCACAAAATTGAAAACTTTGAGACATTTAGTCTGATGTATTGATTTATAGTTCCTGTGATTATTTAACCAGATTTAGTGCTTACTTCTGGAACGTCTTAGGTTCTATATATTTTTGTTGCTTATCATTCCAAACCACAAGATTTCTTGTTTTCTTAGGGGTTACATGTTTCTAGTTTTTCAAACTCAAAGTTTCTGTCGTTGTTTGCAGAAACTGCTTACTCTCCCGTTGCAACTGAGTTCATCCCTGTTTTTTGGTCGGGTTGGTGTTTTCGTTGTTTTTCCATTAATTGCATTTTCTGTATCGTCTCGATATCAGAGCCTTGGTGACGGTTTGGTATCCTTTATTTTATTTTAAATATCCTGAACATACAGGTACTCTTTACAGAATACCGTGTAATATAGACATAACATGTATAATAAAATCCCAGACTGTTTTCAATTTAGAGATGTTTTTAAATAAAGAAAAATGATAGGGGAGTTTCTTGGACAAATAAATATGATACGACTATACTAAAAGTGCATTGTCAACAGGGATAGTTCAGTTTGTATATAAGGCTTTCTTTCATGTCACTTAGTCATTAGTACCGCTAAGAGCAAGTCTTCATTTCGCGTTGTTTGTCGTCTGCCGTCTTGGGAGAGTTTCTAAGACTGACACTCTTACGCTTGAGGGCTGAATGTTTGTCGCTTACTATTAAATCTTCTGTATTACAAAGACAGCTTTCCCGCAGTAGGATTGATTGAATAATGGAGGTTTAAAGTCCAGCGAACAATATTTCAACTATATTCAGGACGAGAACAATTTAATCAATTCAAAAATTTTTTAAAGATAAAGGTGGATGGAATAACCGAGGTAACGATTTTTGACTGCCACTGGAAAGATGGGTAGGGGGGTGGACATTTAGCATTCTATACGGCCCCATTAGGCCTACACCTATCGAAATATATAGAAGGGATCGTTATCCTGAATGGAAGATGGAGTTTCTCCGCACATTTTGTCTACAATTGTTCACGACAAGGCTTTCCGTGTTATGACCTGGCTACCGCGCATTGACATGACCTTCTCCTATCCACCACTGTAGGGATGCATCCGGGCAGCTCTGTAGACGAAACCCTTAGAACCGAGCCAGGTGCGGGGACCCGCAGTAGGACGTTACATTCACTTTCAATGTTTAGACATGTGACGAAAAGACGGGTATGCAGTGGTGTCACAAATAAAACAAAAATTCAGTCACAGGTATACAACAAAAACATCCAGACCTTACGATTTCTATTTTCAACCGAAGACATCATTTGACATAAACATAAGCTTAAAAAACGACTTTGCTTCACTGTAGTTCAAGTATTAGCATGAAATGCAGAGGAAAGATAATAATGTAAAATTATAACTAAGATTATATTTTTACGAATAATTCTGATCCAAATGTTCCCCATTATATACGTGGCAAATTGGGGAATACTCACCAGTGTTTCTCACTGCACATGTTACAATGTTTATTTACATGAATGTGATCTACCTGCACATTTAATAACTTTTTAACCTATTCATTATAACGTAAAGGGTAACCTATAAACGGTATTTGAAACGAATTAAGGCATGTTCGTCTACTTCATTATTTTCAGCTAACAGACACGATAATACTATTATTTGTCAACTGAAGAATTGGTCGATACTGTTTCCTTAAATAGTATTTGTCTTTAGTTTAAATGATAGTCTTCACTAGAACAAATAGGTCTACAGTATCAAATGACATCAATTCAGTCATGGACGCTATCGTCCGTTCTGTGGGATCATAGAAAAAAAAGAAGAAAATATACTCTAATGACGATGACTGAAAGAATATATATCGGCAACAGAATACCGAAGCAACAATCAAAGGCGAAATCCTAAACACGTGAATCAAGAGACAATGCAAAAGCACGGAAACAAACAACTAGAACCAGAATGACAAAATGCAATGACTGGTAGAAAAAAAAACAGACAAAAAAGACAAGAAAAATCAACAAAACAAATACAAACGCAAAAAGCCCAAAAAGAGCTGTACATGGAACGAAGGGAAACATAGCTTTCATTCTAGACATAGTATGTGCCTTTTCCAAAAAGAAAGAGGTACGTTAAACTTGTTTTTTCAACGATGACGTTGAATGTTTGAATGCTATTTATGATTGTTATTGCGAATATTAATGATATAGATTCTTATTTAGTATTCAGTTTATGGTACGCACACAATGTATTAATTTAATCTTAATATAACAATGTTATTTATAAATATGTTTTCACTGTCAACTGGATGACATTTGCTTCTGCTTTTCAATAATGTTCATGTACATAATACTGCTACGCTGTTCTTATTTCAAATTAAGAAGTTAATGTGCTTAAAAATTTTGTCTGGAACTAATTATTTAAAAGTTAACAACTTGAATATTTTTTTGGATATATTTATATTTTAACTTTTATGTCCTGAAATTAAGTCAACATTTTTTGTTTTTGATATTTATGTTATATTTCAAACTAAATATCCTGAAATTAGTAACTACGCGCTTTTGCCTTTTCTCTGGATTTATGGGTTTAGGATTTGTGGATTCAACTTGTTGCTTCGGTATTCTCTTGCCGATATCCGACTCGTTAATATCAGTTTATATGTATATTGATACTTTCTATTTTTTCAAAAATTTATATCTATTGCGTTTTCAAATATCCTGAAGCTGAATCAGAGGAAGGACCAATCTCTTTCATTTATTATAAGAAAATATATGGCAAATTAATAATTTAACTGGAATATATGAATCAACCTTCTATGCCTGTTTGTAAGGAATTGTGTCCTCTGAAAATCATCCGCATCCAAGGAATGTATTGTAATAAGAGTCGTAAATACAACCAGTAAGATTTGTAGGTATTTATGTCAAAATTATTTTTTACCATGATCCGTATTAAATTTAGTAATCTGAAACGAGGCTAGAAACGTGAGACACTGATTACTATATCCTAAAGAACTGCCTGGAGTTCACAGCTCTTTTATAGCTAAGCTTTTTTACGGTCTGGCTAGTGTTAGACAGGAACGTAAATTTAACAGCTTTTTCATAGTCAAGTCTTTCTATAATCTGGCTAGAGTTTAAAGCGGGCTGTAAATCTAACAGCTTTGTTTCAGTTTTCGTAAGCCGTTTTAGTATATTCACGTTTCAGGTTATATTAGATTAAAACTATGGAAATATGCAAAATAAGGAAAACCTGAATAGATATAATTTAACAGCAAAACTGTCTTAAAACCGTCTGATTGTAACGATATTCTCTTTGCTCTGTCTTTTTCCATCAATGTCGTTATTGTTGAGACAAGTCAAGGCAATGCCGCCCTAGTTGTAACCCTAAATAATAGATATTTAAACTGAATATTACATTTCTGGAATCCATTATAAAGACAGACAGTCATATAAGTTACAGTTATAAAGTCAAATTATACAGCACATAGGGGAATTCAATATGATATTTGAGTCAATTGTATTTTATTTGCAAGCTGGATAATTGGTAGAGTACAAATATTTTCAAGCAATTACAAAGAAATAGAAACAAAAAGGAGTCTTAATTTTGTACAAATATATGCACATATATCCCGACTCGCTAGACAAACAATTTTGTGAAGGCAGACTGAGCGATCATTCTCATCTTTAATATCATAATGGCACTTATAGAAGTCAATTACGGATTGAACTTGTTGCTGCTGAGGATTGTATTAAACGTCCTTGACTACCTGGGAAGGTATCTCAAGGACGGCCCCGGTATTACCCTTTTCAGGCGAATAGAATTTTCTGATGTCTTGGTGGATTTATGGTGCTGGTCTGCACCTGGAATAAACGGCTCTGTTCAGGGCCGGTTTCGCCGCAATATAGCCACTGCGTGCTGGTGCGGCGTATAACCACAATCAATCAATCAATCAATCAGGACCGGCTGTACAACTCCCCAGACCGACTACTGGGTGTACAACAATGGTTAGGCTCCTATTAAATAACCGACACAATAGACGTAGATTACGTGGTCGCAGAAGTAAATACAAACGTAGTTTGTTTTAAGTAAAACACGATATCTAGTCGGGTAATTTATACCGAACACGGATATCGAGTTAAACTTAACGCTCACATTCACGACTACGCACGAGCTAAACAATGGCGACGGTATCACGGCTGTACACTTTTTAAACTTGTCAAAATCCGAAGTGCCCGTGCACGTCCTGTCGCTCAGGGACGACTACGTGACTGGAAGTTGAATACATGTTCAAAAATTTTCTTGAGACCTTGTCAAAATTGTATAATTAATATTTATATACCTATCATTTTCATTTTATTCTTTTCTTGATTAACTGGTTATCTACATGTAAACAAATTTATATTTGTCAACTACAACTTCATCAATAAAGAAATCTTTTTATACCAAGGTGAATCTCGATGGAATGGTTTCTTTATAGATTATGGCTGCTTTAAATGGCAAATTTAATTAATTTCTAGAGATTTGTATAAAAATACATAGTTATTGTCTCATCGACTACACAAGGAATTGCCATATTTTTGTATCTCACATTAATTTCCATTTACGAATTGATTTACGAAATATGCACATCCGATGCATTTAAATCGGTATGAAACGTTTCAATTTATCTGTAGAAACTACAGTTGCGCTCAGTTCTAACCTTTTGATATACAAATATCATCTTCGATTCTGTCAGCAACAATTGTCATAGAACTGTTCTAGAAGTGTCCTGGTCTAGAACTGCCCTGGCTTTGAACTGTCCTGGGTCAGAACTGTCCAAAAGTGTCATAGGTTAGAACTGTCCCGGACTGTCCTGAGTCAGAACAGGCTATCATAATTATTTCTGTGGTTAAACTGGCTGTCCAAAAGTATTCATTTGTAACGGCACGTTTGTTTTGTTTTTAGTATCCATTTAGTACAGAATGATATACAAATGCATTAACTGCTAATTAGCAGCAAAGGTGGTAAATGTAAATTAACAAACCAGCGTCTTAATCAGTTTTTAAAATTACACAGGTACACTACACTGCAATTAAAATGTTTGAAAATTAAAAACCAAACTAAATCACTCCCACACGTACGCACCGTCATGAATAAAAGTACGACGTAAGCTCTACGTAAAATATTTAGAAATAATAAAAACATAAGTAATGAACAAATTAAAAAAAAATCATAACAAAAAAAAATAATCCAGAGCACAGCAAATATTCTTGGATATTTCTTTTACTGTATTCATATGGTACATGTATCACATGCACTGTCTTTATAAATTATTTAATTTGATCCTTGAAAAGTTTTGTTAAAATGTCAGTTGTCTGCCCAAAAAAGCGTTCCGGGTGGAACTGTCCAAAAGTGCTCTGGTCTAGAACTGTCAAAGGCCAGAACTGTCAGAAACTTCTAGGTCAGGATACGGTGTGTCAGAAACTGTTCTAAGAGTGTGCACAGGACGTTCTAGAACTGTTCTAGAACAGTTCTCCTGACAGTTTAGGACAGTTCTAAAGAGAGGTTAGAACTGAATTCAACTGTAAATTATCTTTGTTTCTCCAGCATAGCACGAATTGTGCTAGCCTTTTAAATGAAACATAGAAGATGCCAATTTCATACTCCTTAGACAAAATCATTGGCGATCTAAAATGTACAGGAACAATATTGTTTAAGTCAAGTTTTCTCCAATCCAGCGAGTGTTCAACTTATTTGAGATCCTTATGTAACCTTTTAATAACTTCACACTGCCTCTTGGTATGAGCACTTTCGGGCTATGTTAGCAACGCTGACGAGTAATTAATTTACGAAATGTGCACATCCGATGCACCAAAATCGGTATGAAATACATCACACTTTGTCTTAACCTACATCTTGTCTAGAAACTGTCAGCTCGTAAAATTTTCTCCTTGCCCTGGTTTTCCTATAACATTGTTTTTGAGAGAATTCAAGGCAATACTGTCCTACTTGTAACCGTGGATGATAATTATTTAAACAGATTGTTATGTTTCTGGAATCCATTATGAAGACAGACAGTCATATTAGTTTTAAGTCTAATTACACAACATATCCGAAAATTCAATGTGATATTTGAGGCGATTATATTTTACTGTATCTGCAAGCTAGCTGGATAATTGATAGAATAAAAACCACTACTTCAAATTACAATAATATAGAGAGTTGCAAAAAGGAAGAAGGGAGTCTTAATGTGCATATATCCTGACTTTGTAAAGGAACAATTTTGTGAAGGCAGACTAATCAAGCATTATATCACATTACGGATTGAAATAGTACTTAAGTCCTTGTCATATTTGTGCAATAAACGCTTATTTGCCTATCTTTTTTATTTTGTTCTCTTCATAATTATCTGTATCTTTTCTTGAGTAATTACATATTTGCAAATGAACATTTGTAAGTTAAAACTTTGACAAAATGCAAATCTGTTCTTCTTTCGGACGTGTGATTTAACGGAAGTTTTGATGGCTAATGGCCTGGGTATAAATAACCTTACACCTATTTTCTTATGTTAACTTCAGATGCAGTAGCTATGTGAAGTTCACTGCAGAAATAAATTCGTTATGCAGGTCAAATCAAGGATGTACGGGAGAAATTGTTCCTTTACAAAATCAGGATATATGCATATTAAGACTTCCCTCTTCCTTTTTTTCTTCTCACTGTATTATTTCAATTTGATGTAGTGGTTTGTATTCTACCAATTATCTAGCTTGGAGATACAGTGAAATAGAATCAAGCCAAATATCACACTGAATTTTCCAATATGTTGTGTAATTAGACTTAAAACTTATATGACTGTTTGTCTTCATAATGGATTCCAGAAACATAATATTCTTTTAAATAACTATAATTTACGGTTACAAGTACAAGTAGGGCGGTATTGCCTTGACCTCTCTCAACAACGTTAAAGGAAAACAGGACAAGGAGAAAATTTTACTAGCTGACAGTGTTTAGACAATATGTGGGTTAAATTTATATATTTTAATGTTTTTCATATTAGCTATGTTAGTTAAAAGTATGGCAAATATGAAAGATATGGAAAACCTGAAAGATCGAGGGTGTAAATTCCTGTACACCCTTGATTTGACCTGGATAACTAATACTATTTCATGGTGAATCTAAGGTAAAAACGGTTTCTTGATAGAACATGATAACTGTCTTACTGACTACACAAGGCAATACCATGAATGAATCATATTTTTATACCTTACAATAAATTCGATATCAGTATGTGATATGACTTATTGTATTGTATATACAATATACTAAAGCGACATTCAAACACATCCATCAAGACTGTGATGAGCAAAATAAAACAGTCACAATCCATCAACAAAACATAGAAAAATAAACAATGAGCAAAACAAATTCAATTGACGAGACTCGGGGCTCAGGAAGACAAATCAGCTGAAACCCCTTGAATTACTCGTTGAAAATTCAGAATGTTGTCATGAACGACAGTGGTGAAGTCGAGTCGAAGCATTGTTTTTGGAAAGTAAATCAGTTGTCATTTGTAAGATAAACATTCAATTGTAAGTCTACAATGAGCCTACTCTTTTCGAAATCTACCGAAAGGTTCTTTTACATGCAAGGAGTGTGGTATTCTCCCAAGAAGTTGCCTACTATGGTCTGCCCTCAGGCTTTTTGTATAATAAGCTGACAACCCCACGGAACGAGGGCCTCCCTATCCACCATCTGGGACGCGCTGTGTAGCTCTGTAGGCGGAGCTGTCGTGAAATGACACAGGTACCCAGACGATGAGATAAAGAAATACTAACTTCTTGCTTATTCAAGATTAAGTTGAACGGTGTTCCATTGGGTTTCGACATTGTTTTCTTTTGAAAAAAGCAACAAGTAATAACAACCATACCAATTTTCTTGTTGTTTTAACACAGAATTTACATTAACATAATTCTAGCAAATGTTATTTTGATAAATTGAACTAAATAAAAAAGTCAAGAACGTAACAAGCTTGCAATCTGGAAGAATAGCATGCGGATATCTAATACCTTAAATCAGAAATTCTTACGATTTTCTTTTTTAAATAATTGCATTAAATCGATCTGATTGTAGTCGCAATAATAAGATCTCACATTTTTATTTCCTATATATGTATTATTTAATGGAAATCACCACAATCATATTAATTAGTCATCTCGTTCCAGGGAAATATTTCAAATCGCAAAAATAAGTGCATGCATTCATTTCCGAATTTACAGTATTTTTCCTTTGTTTGTCAATGACTATGATTTTTTCTTGACTCGTCTTTTTCGCTTAGTACTCATGTTGTCAGTAAATATTAAATAAAGATTGCAGGATAGTGAAAAATTTGGAGAACACAAAGGGCATGTTCATGTCATTGATTTTTCAACCTTTCCAATTATACAGTAGACAGGTCAAGGCTTGGGTTTAATCGTTAGGATTACGTGGAAAGTATATTGAGTTAAACTATATATTACGCTAAGATCAAATGTGACTGACTTCTAGTACCGTTATTTGTAAAGTGTAATAAGGTGTGAAAACCATATCTAATTCGTCTTTGTAATAGCCATATAAAAGAACGGAATATACAGCTGTCTTAAGATATTGTAGTCGTATAACGTTCCTTTTATACATATTGAGTAGGACGATCATTGGGGATTTGTTTGGAAATTCTGCATAAAGTTTCTACAATATTTTAACGAAGAGATAACAATGGTTGTTTGAGTTCGGGGAATTAACTTAGTCTTCGTTTGAGCTTTCAGAAGATTTCTTTCAAAATCAATCTGCTATTATATTATATCCCGAAGATTAGATGTACTTGTGACCTGAACTAAATTTTCGACTTTCACATAAAAATTTGCAGGGTTATTACATCAAAATGCACATATATACTACGTGAATGAGCACGACTTGTGTTCCTGAAATGTTACGTTTTTTACCCAGTATAACGTTCCATCTCACATCTTGTTCAAAAGCGAATGACGATACCTAAATATGAACATTTTGTAGTTCATCAGCTGGCAAAAGCCATGGTGACATTTTGGCATGTCGTTATTCCGTTATACGTTATAAATTTCGCAAAACATTTGTCATCTTAAACCACTGGGCATAAACCAGATACGCTAGGAATCACTTTTTTGGGTGTTCACTTGCAAAATTAAATCCACTTAATGTATACATAAATCAACATGACCACAATTAATGCGGTGAAAAACATAAAAAAAACATCCTAAAACGACAAAAAAAAATCGCTTTTAATGGCCAGGTGAGCTTTTGTCACGACTTTTCGTCCATCGTCCGTCGTAAACGTTTTCAAAAATCTTCTCCTGTGACACTACTAAAACCAATCAAACTTGGTCATAATCAGCATTAGGGTCCCTATATTCTAATATATATCCGGAAAGTCATTCGATGAATAAACATTGCTGCTGTTACTACAAATAGAACAAGGGATAAAATAACCATTTTTGGGTTACATCTCCAAAACCTATAACAGAGAAAAACTGTGACCAGTAAAATGATCAGCAAGTTAAGCTGTGCAGAAGTCTCTATTTAGCCGAAATCGTCAGACGACTCCTTGTATGAGTAATGTATTGTAAATTTTGACGATTTTTGCTTTGTTTGTTCAACATCTCGAAAACAACTACAGATAGATAGAAACTGTCAAAAAGCAAAAAATAATCAGCAAGTCAAGCTCTAGAAAAGCCTTCGATACCCCAAAATCATCAAACATCTCCTGACATGAGTTATGACCTTTGACGATTTTTGCTGTTTTTGGCCAACATCTCGAAAACAATAACAGATAGATAGAAACTGTAAAAGAGCAAAAATGATAAGCAAGTCAAGCCCTTAAAAGTCTCCATTACACCGAAATTGTAAGATGACTCCTTACATGAGTTATGCCCATGAAACATAAATTTTGACGATTTTCTTACGTCCAGCATGAACGTTTTAAACAATACTTTCCTCTAAAATAACTGAACGGATTCAAACTAAACTTTGCCGTAAGCTTAATTAGGATCCCTAGATCCTATTTTATATCCGGTAAGTCAGATGATTAACAAAAATGACTGCTGATAATATAAATAGAACAGTTAGGGGGGAGGTGTAAAATGACATTTTTTCTAATATCTAC
>JAOXYH010022983.1:0-16958 GCA_028566455.1 Botula fusca | reverse complement strand
TTACAATATGCTAAAAACAAGTATTTAATATTCATCAGATTAATTGGTGAATTTGGTAAAAATTCACCCCGTCACATTCTTCCCCCTCTCGGGAAATGACGTCCCCGTCATTTATGTTCCAAAAACCTGTAAAAGCAGCAAGTTAATCACCTGAAATTAAATTCAATAATGCATTAGCTGCTTTTGATTTAACATCCGGACTAACTTCATCAAAAGCACCTTTAATGATCGCTGACTGTAATACTTGAGCTCTCTCAGCCCAGTCTGTTTTCTGTGTTGATTGAGACCTGACGTACTCCTTCAAGTATGCAGGTTCTCGTCTCTGTCGACCAGACCTCCTAGGTTGCTGTTGTTCATCATCGTCACTTTCTTCATCAACTTCGTCATGATCAGCATCATCAGCAGCAGAAGTGTTGTCCTCAGCTGCAGCTTCATGATCAGATTCATCAGCAACTGTTTCAGCAGGGTGATGATCATCCGTGTCTTCATCAGAAGGGAGAGCGTCCTCTCCAAAATCAGCTCCCTGCGACCCAATCACAGGTTCCAGATCGTCATCGGGCCTGTCTTGGATCTTTTCTTCATCATGAGTGGATGTTACATCAGCAGCATGTGTGAAACTGTCATCCACTGTTTCCGGTCGGTGTACCCAATAAATCTCAGACTCTGATTCATCACTGCTTTCTTCAACATCGGTTGAGATGTTGACAGGATTCTTCAGTTGTCTTGGAGGTGGAATCGGTCTAGGTCGATCTATTTTTCTGGGTGCCGGAACAGGTTTCTGTTTTGATTTTTCCTCCAGATGTGTAGGAAGATGGCCTATCGGTAGTAGCAAGTTGCGATGCAAGGTTCGAGATTTTCCTTCTCCTGATTCTTTCTGTACTGTGTATACAGGTATATCTGGATTAGGTTGTCTTGTTACACGATAGATGTCCTCTTCCCACTTATCAGCGAGCTTGTGTTTACCGTCATATGCTACAATCTTTACAAGCACTCGATCGCCAGGCTGTAAAATTGCTCCTCTTGCTTTGATGTCATAGCCCTCCTTTTGCTTGTCCTGTGATGTCTTTGCAGCTGTTGATGCCATTTCATACGATTTCTTTAATCGATCTCTGATGTTCTCTATGTACTTGGTCAATGTTTGCTTCTTGTTGTTGAAATCCAAGCCAAAAGCCAAATCGATCGGTAACCGTGGTTCCCTTCCAAACATGAGGTAAAACGGTGTACAGCCAGTGGTTTCATGTTTCATGCAGTTGTATGAATGGACTATGGTTCCAACATGGCTTTTCCAATCGGACTTTTGAGTTGGTTCTAATGTTCCCAGCATGTTGATCAATGTTCTATTGAATCGTTCACACTGGCCATTTCCCATAGGATGGTATGGAGTCGTCCTACTTTTCTGCATTCCCGAGATGTTGCAAAGTTCTTTAATGATGCGACTCTGGAAATTGGCCCCTTGATCAGAATGTATTCTTTGTGGGAATCCATAGTGTAGAACAAAGTTGTTGTAAAACGCTTCTGCAGTGGTTCTAGCAAGTTGGTTTCTAGTTGGTATTGCCATCGCATATCGTGTAAAGTGGTCAGTTATGACGAGCAGATGTTGATAGCCGCCTTTTGATGGTTCTAGTGTCATGTAATCCATGCATACTAACTCCAATGGCTGAGATGTTCTAATGCTGACAAGTGGAGCAGTATCTCTAACTGGTGTTTTTCTGTGCAAACATCGACTACATCCTTGGATCCATTCCTCAACATCCTTCGTTAAGCCATACCAGAAGAAACGGTCTCTGATGAGCGTTGTAGTGCGTTCTCTTCCTGGATGACCCATGCTGTTGTGAGTTGAACGGAGAACTGTTGGGATCAGTGATGTTGGTAAAACCACTTGTGTCCTTGTCTCGCCGTTACTAGATGTTTCTCGACAGAGTATTCCTTTCATCATCTTTAGCTTGTCAAAGTTCTTCAGCATGACAGTATTCGCTGTTCCAATTGGGATCATTCTTTTCGATGGCTTATGTCCTTTAGTAACTTGGGTTATCCAAAACTGTAAAGTGGCATCTTTCTGTTGAGCATCTTTCACATCAATATTACCAATTACTTCACTTGATGTTGGGATTTCATCGGTAACATCTGCAGACATGGAAAGTGACTCTACGTATGGTGTTTGTATGGTATCGCAGGTAGCTTTGACTGATTCTGTGGAAATCTTGTCAGTACCATGATCTTGTTGAAGTCCTGGAAGTCTAGACATTCCATCGGCATCTGCATTTCCTTTCCCTGGTCGGTAAGTGATGTCGAAGTTAAATGCTGCCAGGGCGGCTACCCAACGGTGTCCTGTAGCATCCAATTTCGCCGATGTCAATACGTAGGTCAGAGGGTTGTTATCGGTGATGACGGTAAATCTGTTGCCATAAAGGTAGTCTTTGAACTTTTCTGTTACGGCCCATTTGAGTGCCAAAAACTCAAGCTTGTGGACTGGATAATTCCGTTCTGATTTGCTGAGTCCTCTACTTGCGTAGGAAATGACATGTTTGACTCCTTTCTGTGTTTGGTAAAGAACGGCTCCTAATCCATTCATGCAGGCATCTGTATGAAGTTCAAAGGGTTCACTGTAGTCGGGGTAACTCAGTATTGGAGGTGATGACAATTTCTCCTTCAGTGTATCAAATGCCTTTTGTTCCTCTTGTCCCCATTTCCAGTTAGCTGTTGTCTTACTTTGTTGTTTTCCTTTTCGTTTCTTTGCTTTTCCTACTGGCATTAAACTGTTCAACGGTTTCGCTATTTTGGAGAAGTCTTTTACGAATTTCCGATAATATCCAACAAAGCCTAGAAACTGTCTGACTTCATCTGGTGTTGTCGGAGTAGGCCAATTGATGACTTTGTCTATCTTTGCTGGATCCGGTTCAACTCCTTTCTCGGAAACAATATGGCCAACATACTTTACTCTCTCCATAAATAGGGCACATTTACTGGCTGATAGTTTGAAGCCTGCTTCTCTTAACCGCTGAAAAACTAGTTGAAGTCGGTCTAGATGTTCTTCGTAGCTTGTTGCAAAGATGATAACATCGTCCAAATACACTAGGCATATTGACATGTTGTAATCGCCAAGGATGTCCTCCATTAATCTTTGGTATGTTGCTGGCGAGTTTGCTAGTCCAAAAGGCATTCTATTAAATTCGTAAAAGCCGAGGGGTCCTACTGTAAATGCTGTCCGTTCTTTGTGGCTTTCCTCTATATCAATTTGATGGTACCCACTTTTCATATCTATTACGCTGAAATATTTGTTGCCACCAAGCGAGTCTAGAAGTTCGTCGATTCGTGGAAGTGCATAAGAATCCTTAATTGTCCTTTGATTGAGTTGTCTAAAGTCTATGCACATCCTTAGCTTGCCATCCTTCTTTCTACAGAGTACTACATTCGATGACCATGGTGAATGCGACTTTCTAATAACACCTGCTGTTAGAAGTTGTTGTAAGTGATCTTTAACTTCTTGGATCATTGATGGAGGGATCCTTCTGTGTCGTTGTTTAAACGGGATGTTATCGATGAGATCAATTCGATGTTTGACAGCAGTTGTATGGCCAATGTCTGTATCTCCGGTTGAAAAGATGTCTTTAAAGTTTGAGATGAAATTCTTTACTTCTCGCTGTTGCTCTGTAGTTAGTAATTCGCTTGATATTTTAACTTCATCTTCGATGTTTTTGTTGGTTTGAATTGTTGTTGCATCTAATTGCGAAGCATCCATGATGTTGACTTGATGTAATTCGCAAATGATCGCTTTAGGTTCCAATACTACAGTCTGTGTTGTTACGTTGTTAACCTGAACGGGAACAGATGAATTGTGCTTGTAATTGTAGCATATGACGGTAGGTGTGATGTCCAAGTCATCTGGTAGTGCTGATGATGGTGAAGATTGAAGCATACCACATGATGGCTGTGATGGTATTTCTTTGTCCAAGTACCCATTAACGGTTATGCTGGAATTTGGTCCAATGATCTTTCGAGTGCTTTCACCATTCCTGACAACAGCTAAACGGTATCCTTGTTTTTCCAATTCTCTTTCTCGTAGTGAGAGACATCGATAAGCTAAGTACCAAGGTGTCTGTAATTGTGCTGTTTGCAAAAACTTTGGTCCAAAATGGTTTCTAGTTCTATTCATCATGATGGATAAGATGTTTGTGCCCAAAAGAACTGGTACGGTAGAGTGGTACTGGCTTGATGGTATTACTAGAAAAACGCAGTTGTTCAAAGATTCTGTTGAATTTCCAGGAACTGTAAGATTGGCTTCAATGTATCCGATGTATGGTAGTTGTTCGCCATCTGCACATTCGATATTCAAAAAATGTTGAAGTGGTTCTATTGGCTTCTCACTCAAAAACTGGTCGTAAAAATCCTTGCTGATGGTGGAAACTGTTGACCCAGTATCAAGTAACGCAAGCGTATTTGTGTTGTCAATGTTGATGGTCACTTCATTTGCAGTTCCAACTAATCCTGGTGTATCTCTAGTTGTCATTCTTTGTAGTTGTTTTCTGCTAATTCCTGTTGCCTGTTTTGTTGTATATGCTGTGTCAAAATTCTTGGCTCTTTTAGAGTGGTCTAATCTCACTTTACAACCAACTGAAATATGGCCTAGTTGTCCACATCGCCAACATCTGATGTTTGGGTTGTATCTATTGTGTTGCCATTCATTTTGATGTTGTGGTTGCTCTTGTTGGTAATTATTCTGATTTGTCAATTTCTTCATCTCCGTTGTCATCTGTTTCATGATGGTTTTCATTTCCTGCTTTTCTTTATTTTCCTTTTGTTCTTTCCTATTGTTCGCTTGTGATCCTAATTCTATTTCCTTCTGTCTCAATGCTACCATTAGGTCATTAAAGGTTGTGATGGTATCAAACTTGTATCGGCTAACATTCTTCAGTGATGGTACAAGTCCGTGAAAGAATGCTGAGCGCAAGGTTTCATCGTAATCTCCAATGGGTAACTTTCCTTTTGACATGGCTTGTGTTAGTAAAGCTTCAAGTCTTAATCCCCATGATCTGACATCTTCGTTGTGTCCTTGTTTAGCACTGTAAAATTCTGCTAGTAAGTCATTCTGACTGTTGACATCTCCAAATAATCCGGTCATCTTTGCTAATATCTGCTGCACAGTGACATTTGTCCCAAGTCTCATCACAACTTTGCTGGCTTCTCCACGTAATGATGTTCTTATTGACTGTTTGATGATGTCCTGTGGAGTTCCTTCTCGCAAGAGGCAAGTCACTTGGTATTTCCACATATCAAAAGTTGTATCACATTTCTCTCCACCATATGTTGGTAACCTAGGTGCGTATGTGTACAGTGGTTGTGGATGTACTTCAGCAGATGATACGTACTCTTTCATCCATTTAAGAAGATCAGCTGGTGTGTCGGACTTTGGCTTTATCCTCATGGCCTTAAAGGCATTTACCAACTGCTCAATTTCCTGTTGACTAAATTCAACCTCAGTATCTGCCATTCTGAAATATGAAAACTGAAATACAAAACAAAATATCCTACAAATGCAAAACAAATCTAAGCTGTAAAAGAAAATAAATTTGTCTGAAAGAAAAACAAATCTAATCTGAAAGAGAAACAAATCTAATCTGAAAGAAAAATAAATATGACCTGCAAGAAAAATAAATTTTACCTGCAAGAAAAATAAATTTGGCCTGCAAGAAAGAAATTAATCTAATCTGAAAGAAAAACAAATTTTCTGAAAAAGAAACAAATTGTTTTTCTGAAAAGAAAACAAAATCTGAAATTGAACAAAATTACTTTATCTGAAAAAGAAACAAATGATCTGAAATAAAAAAAAATACCTGAAAGAAGACATAAATGATCTGAAATGAGAAATAAATATCCTGAAATAAGAAATAAATTGTCCTGAAAGAGGAACAAATTATTCTGAAATTGAAACAAAATTTTCTGAAAATAAAATAAAGCTGCCTGAAACAAAGTAATTAATACATCTGAAATCAAAAACAAATTTACCTAAAATCAAGAAAAATTTATCTGAAATCAAAACAAAATTTATCTGAAATCAAAATAAATTATCTGAAATCAGAAACAAATTTATACATCTGAAATTAGAAATAAATTTATCTGAAATATAAAGTAAATGTATCTGAAATTAAGAAATAAATATTTCAGAATTAGGAATCTGGAATTAAGAAAATAATTTAGAATTAGAAATCTGAAATTCAGAAACAAATATTTTAGAATTAGAAATCTGAAATTCAGAAACAAATATTTTAGAATGCAATAGCAAATCTAATTAGTTGACAGCAACAACTAAATGCTGGTCTGAAAAGCAATTATTAGATTATGTAAAAAAAAACACTATTCAAATAGCTAAGTTATCTACTCAGGTCACCATGAACTATTATCTGGAAAAAAAATTAAATAATCTGAAGGTGTCTCATATGTATTGCCTGAAAATTTTAAAGTAATTTACATGGAAGTATTACTGGTAACTATTCACTTCTCTGAAAAGGAAAGTTCAAGTTACAGTTACTACCTGGCTAATGACTGAAAATACAAGTTGCAATTAAACTATCAAATTCGCTTGAAGATTCAAGTCACCATATACTATCAGGCTTACTTGAAAATTCAAGTCAAAGTATAACTATCGGACTGACTGAAAAACAAAATTATAATGTTCAGGCTGACTGAAAAGTAATAACATATAATAGTTATACAAGTAAATAAAGCACTTGTCTAACTGAAGACAAACTGGAACTATATAACTAACAGGTTGACTGAAAAGCAAACATGTTATGGTTAAACAAGTAAATAAACAAGTGTTTAACTACAGACAAACTGGAATTCTGGATCTTAATATGCCTGTAATTAATATATTATTTACACATATACAAAGCAAGACACATAATCAAGATACAAAAGACAATGTCAAATACAATATTCACAGCATAAAATGTAAAACACAATTCTTATACCTCACTGTCACACTCAACTATTTCTCAACCTACACTGGACTAAAAGAAAACAATAGACCAAGAGAAAAGTAAAACTTAACCAAAGCAAGAACCAATTACACAACACACACACAGAAAACACACTACCAGACAGACAAATCCACCCAAAACCTGAAAACAACCAAACTACTCGGACTCGGTCACAAATCTGACAAACTCAACCCAACAAACACACTACTACTGACAAACTACAACCTTACTACACCACCAAACTATCAAACACCAAGTCCTATCTCACATCAACTAAGTAAACCAACTACTTAGTGACAAGTGTCAAACTAAACTAGTAGTCTCCAACAAAGTACAAAGTACTATCAATCACAAGACAGAATCCAAGAGTAATCCCTTATCACAAGAAATTACCAAAGAGAAAGTCAATTACGACTAAGGTATACACACTACAGTGCCAAGTATCCTCAACTACTGGCCTAACAATTCCCTTCTACAACTACTACTTCTGTTAAACTATGTCTATACTTGCACTACTACTACTCCAGACAAAGCTATGTCAAACTATACCAACTCTGGTCTCTAGCTCTGACCTGCAAGCGCAAGAACTAAAGCTTCAGATACTGACTAACAAGTCAAGGGTCTACCAAGTATGAACCAGAGTATAGAACTACCTGACTCCAACTACTCAACCAATCCAACCAACAAACCAAATGCCACCAATAATAACTGTCACTTACCTTGTGTTATCTTCGGTAATCCTCTGGAACCATCATCTATCATCATATGGAAACAGACTAACCTAACCAAGGGTGGGGTGGGATGGGATGTGGGCTTGGGCTTACATTCACTCAACTCACATACAGTAAATGAAGACCTTATGCTAAGTTTTCTATCTAACTTTTTTTTATACTAATACATTGTATTATTTATTGCATGTGTACTAGTTTGTAGCTAAGTAACAAAGATTAGCTTTACTACAACTATATTAATAGTATAATACAACTTATCACACTCTATAATCCAATATGCACACTAAAGTTTACTGCACGTTTCACACTAAAGGTACATATTTTCAAACCTTGTTCAATAAAATCTAAAAATTGATTTTCAGTCTGAAATCTGTTTTACCAGTTTATATTCACAAAGTTCTTAAAGAAAAGAACAAAATAAATTAACAATTTTTTTTTTTAAAGAAAAATAAATTAGCTAAAAAAATTATCTTTATCTTTAAACAAGCTCAAAAGACAAAAATGATTAATTTACAGAAAAAAAAATTGGAAAAAAAATTTAAGTACTTTATCCAATGAAATGAAAAATGACTGCTTTGAAAATTACATTTCAATATTAACTATCAAAGTACAAAAATACCTGATAAATTAAATACACAATGATAAGTACAATAAATATACAAGTATGTGATATTGTACAGCACAATGTATATAAGTTTACATTTTTTTTTTTTCTTTCTTTCTTTTTTTTACAATATTTTTTTTTATGTGTTACAAAATCTTACATCAAAAATATAAGTACAATATATGGACACTAAATATTTTACATATTCCTTTTTTTTTTAAAAATAAATTAAATAGAGATAACTTTTTTTTACAATTTCAATGAAATATTCAGAATACAAAAATTCAAATAAATATCAAAGATATTTTCAACAAAGTACTAAATACAAAATTAATTCTACTTAAATTCTTTATCAAGTTAACAAAAAAATAGAATTAAAGTCTTTCTTTAACCTTAAAGTTTAAAGTTTTTTTTTTTTAAGTTATTACTTAAAGTTCAATCACAGAATAACTCAACTACTGTTTACAATTTTATGAATACAACTGGTATGAAGACATTGTATCTGACCATCATCTTCACTAAACATTGGCTTTCTAATGGAATGTTCATCAAACTAATCTGTAAATTTTGTATGACTTCAAGTTCATCAACTGTATGGCATCAAAGTTCATCCACATTATCCAAGAACTGGATATCATCAGTACTCATCAGTGGTAAACTAAGTGCTGGCATACTATAGTAGTCCAGGTACAACATAAGTGCTGGTGTACTCCAGAAATCAAAGTGCAAACTAAGTGCTGGTGTACTAAAGTTGACTAAGTACATGTGTACTAATATCTCATCAGTGGTGCATCAATGGTACACATAAACATAGATACATCTATCATCAAAGTGCAAACTGTATGGGTAAACTCCATTCTATAGGTGACATCAGTGTAGATTCAAACCAAACGTGGGCGCCAAATGTAATGGGACTTCTTATGGCTCAAATATCACAAAGTCCATACTAGGGTTCATAATTATGTTTATTGTAGAATATATAGAAAACCCTACAAAATATAATAACAATATTTTATAATCATATAAGTTCAATTATCACAATTAATATCTCACAATAAAAATATAATATAATACTGAATTCGAATATCAAACCGGTTAGGTGCGACTCAGTTTAACAACTATTTACTCCAATATAAAAATACAGCATCATTATCAGAAATGAACAAGATAAATGTTTTGCAACTATTTAAATGCATATTCACATTTAAATATATCATATGAAATAAAACAAACTATATTATGTGTGTCATAATATATTGCATAATGCTGAGTGTCTAATATTTCTATCATGTCCCTTTAATATTGATCAAAGGGATACAACTCTCTTATTTAGGATAACATAAAATAAATAAACTAATAATTCAAACATACTTATTCAGGTATAGATTGTTAAGTCAAATATGTTGTATAATATTTGTATAACAAATATCTATATCTTACAAAGTGACTTAGTACATAATATCATAAACATACCCGCTTATGGAGCAAGGTTTTATTCCATCTACACAGTCACCAAATCTTGTAACTAAATCACCATCATAGTCAAAATACAAATACCCTGAAATAATAATACATTTATAAGGCATTTGCTTTTACAGAAATAGTTAAAATGTACTGTTCTTATTTTTATGCAAATAACAAACATCTATTTGTAAAAATATATAAATAGTAACATGTTTACAAATCAAGCGCACCCAATCTGACATCACTTCCGGTTATGACCTCATTATCTAAAAATAATTACAATGACCCTAGATGTTCACTAGATTATCAAAATATACTTTCATTACATTAAATATATAATCATTGCTATAAAAATGTGTTTGTTTACATTTGAACATCTATGTAATAATCAGTTTAACATAAGGTCATAAAGTAAGCACACAATCAGTGCTGTAAATTACCATTCACACTCATTCATTCAATCTGTCATACAAGTGGTAAAAATCAATACTTACATTATAGAAGTTTGTCCTACTGTTCCATGAAATAACTTTCACAATTCACAAATATAAATGTTAACTACTGCTGTCTAAAACTTCAAAAACTTTCTCAATAAATTAGACCGGCCATTTTTCTAATCAGACCAAAAATCAATAATCCCTCTCCAGATATAAAGAACCAATCAAAAACCAGAAATCAAGAAACCAGTTCAAATAACAGTTTAGAGATAGAGAGAGGCCCAGTGCAGGAATGCTCAAAACTGGAAACTTCACTTTCACACAAATAATAAAATTATTAATTACAATATGCTAAAAACAAGTATTTAATATTCATCAGATTAATTGGTGAATTTGGTAAAAATTCACCCCGTCACATCAGCACAGCTAACTGTGTTTTTTTTGTTTTTTGTTTTTTGTTTTTTTTTTGTGTTTCAATGTGTGCAAGCTTAATGTATGTGTTGTTTTATACGTAATCTTGTTTAGCTCTTCAGAGCTTATGGTTGTATTTTGTTTGTATGTGACTGTAACAACAGCTTTGTGTATTATGTCTTTGTCTTATTTTAAATGTTGTATTTCTCCAGTCCAACCTGCTGCATGGGAAAAACAAAAAAATATATATCAGAAAAATGCGACGTTGGTTAAACTTTTACATTTGACTGTTCCGATGCAAGTTAATTTATAGAACAAATGTTTACCATTTTCGAAGTTTTCCTCTGCTGCTAGAAATGTGGAGGTTTCCATTGTAACTTGGTTACAGTTTTTGTCTTTACATTTCTCAGCATTTCCGACTTGTTCATTTCCTGTTGTTTGATATTGGGCATGATCACATACTCGATTTAACAAAACTTCATCTCTTGAATCTGGTCGGCTCATATTTGCTGCAATAGAGCAGCAATATGACACAGTGAGTGAGGAACTTCTGTTATTTTTTGTCGTGCTGTCAAATTATTTTTACGCCCTTCACCTTTACCGGAAGTGAGTCGTGCCCACTGGTCTCCTGTCTTTTTGACTTATATATCGAATCGATAAACAGAAATTATGATTTGGTACCAGTCTAACTGAAGAAAGCACAGAGGCAGCATGGCGGAATGGGATTTGACGTCCCGTATGGGACAGTATTTAGACCGACATTTGGTTTTTCCATTACTAGAGTTCTTGTCTGTTAAAGAAGTACGAATCCAGTTACTTATAGTATACATAGTCATTTTGGATTTGTATAGTTACCACGGGCACATGGATACACTTTTCCCCCTTTTTTCTCTACAACCCCAAATCACATAAATCTCTGTCAAATTCATATTTAATTGTCTTTTCCTTGTCATATATTAATATGAGGAGGAAGGCATTGCCTTTAAGAGGACGGAACACAATCGGTCAACCTCAGGTGATTCCGCTTTTCCATATCGGAATCGGTCGGGTTAATCACAATTGTGAGTCAGCTGTTTCCGATATCAATTTTGTGCTGTTTGATTGGATGTTATAATTCTGGTTATTATTCTTTACGATGAAGATTTTTAGTCGGTCACACTGGCAGAAAAAAAAAAAACTTGTCTGCTGCTGTCACGAGAGACGTTATGAAACTTGCAATATTTTTTACCAAACATGCAGTGAGGGTATAGAGACTTTCAAAGAACTATTCCATTTCAGGAAATGTATGAAACGTACATTTGTATTTTGTAAATAAACAAAACCCGGTTCAGGTTTATCTGGTGACCGTGGTAACTGCGCATGCATTCTACGGGTAGTGGAAGTTACGAAGAACGGGATCTTACGAGAAATTATTGACTAGACAGCAGTCTCCTTGGGCTGATTTGGATTATTCCTGCTTCTATATAAAGCCAGTAAGACTCGATAAATTTTGATTAATTTGGTAAAATGTTGAATGCATTTACGTGAAACGTACATTTGTATTTTGTAAATAAACAAAACCCAGTTCCGGTTTATCTAGTAACCGTGGTAACTGCACATGCATTCTGCGGGTAGCGGAAGTCAAGAAGATCGAGATTGCTTATGATATTTGAATGACTAATGTCAGAGGTTTCTTTGACGATGTTAATTTTGAAACTAACAATACTAATTCATAATCATGGTGATATTGTTGTCATGTTTTGATAAACAAAAGTATAATCTTGTCATATGTACTGTTTGATAAGTAGTATTGTATTCGCTGCATTTTAAAAGCCTCATTCAAGGTTTATTTCCACTTGCGGAACTTTATTATTAACTTCGCTTCGGCAATAACATTCTGTACAGTGGTATTCTCCTGCAGAGCACTACCAGCTGTCTAATATAAACTTATCTTTTTCTATTTTCGGTGCTATCCTGTTTTCTGTAGGGTAAAACATGAAATTTATGAATTTGAAGGTGGCAAGTTTTAAAGTCAAATAGATGTTGAACAAACATGTTTTTTTCAAAGTGATTTCCTTCCCAGTGCTTTACGGACTATGTGATAAGTTGTATGGACAGGCACCAGAGGAATCATTTTCTAGAACCAAATCAGAAATACCTGCAACACTTGAACCTGGTTACGAGGTTAAACCAATCAAAGACCTGATAGAAAGATGTGAGCTTTGACCGATCTTACCTTTGGTTTCTAAAAATGATTTACAGCTTCCTTTGAAAAGCTTTGTAAAACAAAAATACATATATAGTGACAACGTTGTTAAATGTTGTTCACATACATGTATTGACAATGTATATGTGGATCCATTTATAAACTTAATTTGTCACTAAGTGTTGCTGTTGCAGGTATTTTTGTTTTGATTGTACATGTATATCTTGACTGTGACTTCGCAAGTTCTGTGCAGTAGGCCATGTATTCATACATAGCTTGATATTCGGCTTTCTTTCAAAAGAAAAACAAGATATTTTTCTAGTATTGTGATGTTAATTAATTGAGATTTTTAATAACTTTTTAAAAAGTTTGAGTACCCTGACAATTCGTCAAGTATATTGTTATACTTCTATGTATATAATTCTATGAGCTATGAGTCCATGCTCTATTGTTATTTTAAAGTTTATTTGATTCATGCAAGACAATTGGATGTCCTAGTATCTAGTTAATTCCTGCTTCAGTGTATTGACTAGCCTCTGGTGCAGGATTTCACCCCTGCCCTGTCAAAACAGAGAAGAAGTTCGCTACAGGATTCAAATAGTTTTCAACCAACAACCATTAACTGTTAGATATCTTACTATTCTCTTCACCACATATCAAAATATACAGCATTTGTTAACTTGAATTCAAGGCATACTTGGTGCATTTCTGCATGTTGCTTCTAACTACATTTTTTCAAACTTTCCAGATGTTGGCAAAATCAACTTGAAATATATACTCCGTTATACATTTGAACAAACTGCCATAGGATAAAAGGGGTACTATTCATGAGGTTTATATTGTACTGCACCATGTAAAAGTGATCTGCATAACATGTATAAAGGTCAAGTTATCATGATAAAATGAACAATGTACAGTTAGCAGGTCTGTTTTCTGAAACGTACAACCAGTTAGCTATTCAAAGTACAAGTTCTTGTTGTATTCAAACCAAAAGTCAGATTTGTCATGCATAATCTCATTTATTACAGTTGTATGATGAGAAGGAGATGTTGAAAGGGAAATTGGATCTCCTTAGCAACACAAACATGGTGGATTTTGCTATGGATGTACATAAAAATTTGTATCCTGACACAGAAGTTCCACTAAGTAAGTATATACATAGATTAGAGTGGTAACCTGGTCAGGTTGGTTCTCAATCTGTTTAAGGTGGTCATCTCTTGACAAAGGGAGGCAACCAAGAGTTATAGTTCATGGTGATTTACTTCTTAAGTTATTTTGCCCAGCATAGACAGTATGATATTTGCTGATCTACATTTCACCTGATGTCACTCCAGGTTTTGTAGTAGTTGTCTTTCTCAGTATATGTTACCATATTTGACCTAATAAGCGCCCAGGACCCATTGAAAAAAATTAGAAAAGGAGGGTGCTTATAAAGGGACATGAGAAATTAGGATGGAAGAGGGTGAAAAGAGTAAAATACAGAAGTAGAAAGGACTCTTAAGTGCTAAAGAAATACAACTGGTGTGTAAATTACCTTTGACATTAGTGGCAAGACGTTAGATATTGACGAGAAAAGTTCAACATGATCTATTATGTTTCCAAGCACCCTCCCACAAACAATATTTATTTATAAAGGGGGCACTTATTCCTAAAATGTCAATGGGTATTTTTGTAGGGGGCACTTACAGGGAAATGGGAGCTTATTAGGTCGACTACAGTATTTATTTTTCAGGTTCTTGCTCTTTGTTTTATCGTTTATGTGTTGTCCCTATGTAGGATTTCAATCTGGAATTTGGTTGCCTTGGTATTCTGTTGCCGATAGTCTTTTAAAGTTTCCAGTGGAAGGATGTAGTCCTAAATTCAAAATATACATGCACCTTGCAGGGCTTTCAAAATGGGCCGGTACCCGGTACTTTTACCCGCCTAGATTAAGATTTGGTACCGGTTGAGGCCGCCGATCTCGAAAAATTAAATTGGCGTAAAAATTTGATCATGTGCTTGTTGTCACCGACGCTGCTATATCGTTGGTCACTTGTGAATGCAAAGGCAAATCAATCCTCTACGTACACTGTTGAAATCGTAGATAATCAGTGCTGATGTCTAAAGCGATTGACTGATTATTTCAAAAAAGTTGAACCCATGCCCATTCACGTTTTTCACGTACAAAAAATCGCCATATGCGCGTATATTTGTTTGGCCTCCTACGTGCATACACGTACAGTTTGCCTAAAGTTTAATTTACTTTGAATCGGTGTTCCAGCTGGATATATTTCACAGGGTGCCCAGTACCCTTTTCATGACTTCACTGGGCGCCCTGGTATTTTTTTAAGCCGTCCTATCTTTCATCAACCTGTCTGATCGTAGTTGTATGAAATGCATGTATTTTATTGATTGATTTTCAATCAGCCTGATCAATTCATGCATGCATGTTTTTTTTCTTCTAAATTTCATGGCTTTATTTGACAAGTTTACAACTAATTCCCTTTTAATTAATCCATGTTATCTAATTAACAGGTTTGATTTCAGGTTACCCCCTCAAAAGATCGATATCACTCTATCATAATTTATACTCCTGAGTTGTTTCCCCTTTTTGTCCGTAATTTCAACAATTAGTAATTTTAGTGATGATTTTCATTCAAAAATATGAAAAGATAGCCTTTGTAAAACTTCCATCATTAGTTAACTTAAAATTCATACTCAAGAAAATATATCCTTAAACATGTTTTGTATAATCCAGGATAGATAAAAGGTTTAATACCAGTCCTATAGTTTATGATAGGAAAAGATAAATTGTGTAAAAGCAAATACCAAGCAAAGACACACAAATAGCACTTTATTAAATAACAAAACTTGCTGAAATGGTGCATCTGGGCTTCACTAGCTAAAATAATTGTGACATATAAAACACAGAGGTAAATTTCTGACAGAATTATATAGAATAGTTTACATCAGGTGACCTTATTGTTGATCAAGTGACGGCTGTATTGAAGTGAGGATATTATACCATTTACATTGTAAAATACTCCGAAAAAACAGTATTACATAGTACATTTACACCTGTACCCCCATTCTGTGTACCCCAATATTTTAAATGATAGAGGGTACATGTTATGATGTACCCCCAAGTACAAAATTAAAGTCAGTGGCATGCTGTGACGCCAAAGACCAGTTATGCCACTTAAACATTGATGTTAGAAAAAAAAATAAACCAGTCCACATAGCAATAGAATCAAATGATCATCCTTTTCTATGACTTGTATTCACATATTCCAGCTTATTTTCCAGAACAAATCAACACTGAACAGTTACTAAAAAACATTGTTCATGATTTGACTGCTATTTGCTATTATTTATTGTTTTTGGTCATTATTCCTTGCTTTCAAATCTGTGATGAGGACAGTGCTCACCCCTATCAGCTCCTCTAACATAAACAAGTGTTTATTTGTTTGCAAAAAAGAACTAAATTTGTTTTGTTTTCCTTTTTATCCCAATGCTTTTAATTATTGATCAAAGATTTTTGTTAAAAAAAATATGACTTTTATAACAAAATTTACCTAAAATTAGAACTTGATTTTTAATATTTTTAGTTTAAGTTTTTGGTGTCTAAAACCCTAAAACCCAGGAGCTTCCGGGGGGCTTTGCCCCCCTGGACCCACTGGGGGCCTTAAGCGGCCCCCAGACCCCTCGCCTGTCTTGGAGGTACCTCCTATATTTCAGGAAGTACCTCCTAGTCTAAAACATTCTGAAAGCCCTGATTGACCAAGCAGTTTCTGACAAGAAGCTCTGCAAAGGTATTTCCAATAGGGTCCAATGTCAAACTTTGACGTAATATGGCAGCCATCTTGGATTTCTGATCGGCAAACAAAACTGTGATTTTGTAGAGGACCATCCAAGTGACATTTTTGCCAAATAATATTTTCATTGACAGAGCAGTTTCTGACAAGAAGATTTTCAAAGGTATTTCCCATCGGGTCCAATGTTAAAACTTTGACGTAATGTGGCAGCCATCCTGGATTTCTGATCGGCAAACAAAACTGTTTTTTGTAGAGGACTATCCAAGGAACATTCCTAAAAAATATTATTTTCATTGACTGAGCAGTTTCTGACAAGAAGATTTTCAAAGGTATTTCCCATAGGGTCCAATGTTAA
>JAOXYH010022873.1:0-11800 GCA_028566455.1 Botula fusca | reverse complement strand
ATATGTAATGTTTAACCAGATCTATATGTCCCAAGATGTGCATAATATCTGGACTTTATCCATAGTGCTTCAAACTTTAACTTTGAGGGCATCTTCAAAGTTTAGAAAGTTAATGAAGGTAATTTCCCTCAAATTACCCAGCAATTTTTACAATGCCTTAAATTGGTCTTGAGGCAGAACATGGTCTACAGCAGTACAGATACAAGGCTGGAAAAACAAGGATTTTATGCTCCTCCTCAATGCAAGTTTACATACTGCATTTGGTCCTGTGAGTTCTGAAAGCTCAAAAACTGATAAATGGAAATCTAAAAAAAAAGTATGAAGGAATACAGCTCCTTTTGAGAGTTGTTTCCCTTGATATATGTCATTCAAATGTATGAAGGTGCAAAAAGTCCCATTTGTTCAGGGTTTCATAGTTCGTTCAGCATTTTCAGTTCGCCTGTACGAAGTAGACCTGGACTAGTGTCCTTGCCTTGGCGTCCACAGAGTAATGTTTACGTTGCAAGTTTTTTCCTCAACAGGTTCTGCTTGATGTAGAGTCGTGTAACTTTGCATAGGGATGCATCTTTGGGAGTCTGTCGGCCTGTCTACAAAATCGGATCACTTTGACCTAGAATTCATGCTTCAGTGGTCTTGGAAAATATGAATAAAGTTAAATCCAAGTTTTTAACTCGACTGGCTAAAGCCAGGGTGAGCTTTTGCCATAATTTAGCGTCTGGCATCTGTCGTCCGTCGTAAACTTTTTGTATTTTGATCTCGATAACCACTGAGAAGATTGAAACCAAACACGCAGAGATGTTTCTTGTGAGGTGCTAACCAAGTGAAGTGTTGATACTTTGGTGCCTAGCAACCATCAAACATGGCACCAGGGCCCTGATTGGTCGAAACTTTGATAATTGAGAAACACTCATCCAAATAAAAGCAAACTTGATACAGATGTTCCTTATGAGGTGTTTACAAAGTGTTGTTACTTTGGTACCCATCCGTCATCCAGCATGGTCGCCAGGTGGCTCGACTTGGTTTAGCATTGGACTCGATGGGAAATTCATACAAAAATCTTCTTGAGAACCGCTGAATGGATTGAAACCAAACGGGATGAATGTTCCTTCTAAGGTGCTGACCAAGTGTTGTTACTTTGGTGCCGATTCATGCTAAACCAAGTCTTAACATGGCCACCAGGGGGCCGGACTTAGTACGTTTAAGAATGGACTCTATGAGATATTTATACAAAAATCTTCAAGAGAGAAGTGAGAAGTGCTGAATGGATTGAAACCAAACACTGGATGAAGGTTCCTAGGTTTTGACCAACTGTTGTGCCCCCTCGCTATAGGAATCGCCCTGTCTGTCCATATACCTTGTAAGCGTAACTCCTCCTAAAACGGTTTATTGGATTTTCGTTAAACATTCACAGTTGTACCCTACCTCTAGATGTGCATGAAGGAATAAATTTGGAAGGGGAGAAAATTCAACTTGTACTCACAAACATGTTCTATATGGAGAGAGGGACTTGTAAGCACAACTGCTCCTAAATCCTGCTTGGATTTTAATGAAACTATTAATACACTTGTGATTCACCACCTGCAGATGTGCATGAAGGAATATGGTTCCTGTCGAAAATTTGGAAGGGGAGATAATTTAACTTCAGTATACTCTCAAATGCGTTCTGTATGGAGAGATGGGCTTGTAAGCGCAACTCCTCCTGAACAGTTCATTGGATTAAAATTAAATTTTACACAGTTGTAATATAGTGCCTGCAGATGTGCATAAAGGAATATGGTTGCTGTCCAAAATTTAGAAGGGAGAAAATTAACTCAAAATCTCAAATATTTTCTGTATAGCGAGATTGGCTCCTAAACGGCTCATTTTAATTTTAATATAACTTGCAATACACTACCTGCAAATGTGTGAAGGAATATGGTTGCTGTCCAAAATTTTGAAGAGGAGATAAGGCCACTTGTACTTTCAAACATGTTCTGTACGGAAAGATGGGCTTGTACGCACAACTCGCCCTTAATGGCTCATTGGTTCTAATATTTCTCCTGACAACTTGGGTTATGCAGGTTGGGGAGCGGGGGTATACCTTAGTGAGCTATGTTCACAGTTCTAGTTACTTTGGTACTGGTCCGTCATCCAACATGGCCGCCAGGGTGCCAGACTTACGTTAACATAGGACTCTATGGGAAATTCTTACAGAAATCTTCTAGAGAGCTGTTGAATGGATTGAAACCAAACATTGTATGAATGTTCCTACCAGGGTGTCGACCAAATGTTACTTTGGTAATGATCCGTCATCCAACATGGCCGCCAGGGTCAACATAGAATTCGATTGGAAATTCATGCAAAATGGATTGAAGAATGGATTGAATTAAACCAAACATCGGACCCAACGGGAAAATTGTGAAAAAAAAGATCTCTGAAACCAGTAAGACAGTTTAAAGGAAAAACTGCATAGATGGATGGCACACTTACAAAGTGTGTGTATTGAACCTGACCTTGTAAGATGCCTGCCATCAGCGGACATACTTTAACAAAGGGCCCTAGCGAAACTAGCAAGTCAGTTTAAAGGAAAAGTGGCATGGGTAGTCCTTGCGTTATACACTTTCAAAAGTGTTTCCATTGACTGAAAACTCCTGTCATTAGCAGATATAGATTAACATCATGAACGTAGTTTAAGGAAAAGTGGCATGGATGGTCCTTGGATGGCACACTTTAAAAAGTGTGTCTGTTGACCCCGACCTCCTAAGATACTTGTCATCAGCGGACATACTTTAACAAAGAAAACTATGGGCAAAATGTGAAAAAAAAATCTTTGAAACTAGCAAGTCAGTTTAAAGGAAAAGTGGCATGGATGGTCCTTGAGTTATACATTCAGAAGTGTTTCCATTGACTGATGAAACCTCTTACACCTGAAACCATCAGCAGATATAGATTAACATCATGAACGGAGGGACTATTTGAAAATATGTAAAAATCTTCTCTGAAACCGATTAGCCAATTTAAAGCAAATGTAGCATATAATGGTCCCTGGGTGGTCAATTTTTAGAATTCTGTCTGGTGATCCTTACCTCAGTCAGCCTATAACGTTGTGGGAGAAATATTTAAACAATTTTACTCTGAATTTCTTCATTAATTATAACTGAACAGTCTTTATTTGTAACCAGAATGGAGTTAAATATGAAGCACAGACAAAAAAATGAGCTTTCCGGACATGTTTCACATGTTTTTGGTAAAACTTTTTAAGTGTTTTTCACTTTTCAGATTAAAAGTATGTAAAGTTTTTATTAAACTGTAATGACTTGCCAGTGAATATTTGCGAGATGGGCATATGAAAGCCAGGGGAGCGATACAGGCTCAGGTGAGCCTCTAGTTTTCCAATAGGTTCTTAATGTAGTCATGCAACTTTGAATAGGAATGCGTCTTGGAGTCTACATGACCTAGATTTCGTGCTATAGTGGTCTTAGAATATGTTTTTAAAGTTTACGTCCAAGTTTTTTCCCACATGTTTGATGTAGTCGCGTAACTTTTCATAGGGATGCGTCTTTGGGAGTCTGTCGGCCTATCTACAAAATTAGATCACCTTGACAGATTTCGTTCTTCCATGGTCTTTAAAAATCTGATTAGTTTGTCATTTTTTCCCAGCAGGTTCTAATATATAGGGATGCATCTTCGGGAATCTATCAGCCTCTCTACAAAAGTAGGTCACCGTCACCTAGATTACATGCTTCAGTGGTGTTAGAAAATCTGCTTTAAGATTAGTAGCAAATGCCCATTACGATGCGAACTGTAGAAAATAGTGTGTGACATCTAATAGGCATCAGAAGTATCTTTAAAAGTAAATTTCTTGCATAAAAAAGTCTGTGAGAATCTTACAGTTAATTTTCATTTGGAGTTGCTCCGTGTGTAATGTTGAAGCTAGCAGACAAGGCCAATACAGGGTCATGTTAGCTTCTATTTTAAATATAGCCTAACAAAGGCTACATTATTTCTGTATAGTTTATACATTTTTCGCTGGATACAATCTACATCATCGGGTCGAGGAGGCCGAATAGGGCAGGTGGCGTACAGTCCTTGCATATCGAGTGCATCCGTTTGAGATTTTCATGTCGGTTCTCTCTTGTGAATTAAATACTACATATGCACTGGAATTTACATTTATGTAACTGAGGCAGCTAAAAAAAAAGAAACACTTAAAAATTTGTATTAGTCACTTTTACATTTATAATCCGAGGGAAGCTACTCAAATAAAGGCTTGGAGTCTAGTTCTCCAGTCTATATTCGCATAGAGCGCAGACCTTTTCAGTTAAAATTAAACCAACTGCATCGGCCCTAAATCCGATGGAAACTGCACTCGATAGAAATAATATATGGAAGTTCCTTTACAAATATTCACCATTTATAACACGTACTACTTCGCTTTTCGCTTTTCTGTCCGCCTGTTCGTGCAAATTATTATGCAGTTAACCCTAATTCGGGCGATAAAGCCTACTCAACGAATAAATTGAATCAGACGTGAATTCTCAAAACTTGTAATGACTTACTAGATTCATTTTCTGCTAGTGTTATGTTACAATTTTGTAATCTGGAAAATTAAAAAATGAACTTAAACAATTTTACAAATTACAAATTTGTATCGTATAACAACGCACTGTAACAGAATAAAAACCTTTGGTTTCTAGACTCGTCCACTGACACGATTAACTACAATCTGTTATCCGTGTTCTAATTCACTAATGTTTTTGGACAAAAAAGGCATACCATCTCTATTTGGTGGGCTCAAGAACCACACCATTTTAACAAGTAGAACTCTGAGAATGATGTTGTTAGCGTCCTTGAATTTCTAACCAACAATAAATATATCACGAGTTTGGAGGACACGTTTTTCAACAGACATTTGGAATTCCAATTGGGACAAACATGTGCCCCGTTTCTGTTTGATCGTATGAAACGAAGTTCTCACAATGACTGCTACTGAGAAAAGAAAAATTAAGCTTGCTAAATCCTGTAATTTCAGCTAAGGACAACCTACATCTTGTTTTTCCAAAGTCAGTTTGAAATTAAAGAGACAACTGACATCTCATTCTGCTTCATACCTGAACCTATATATGTACATTGACGACAACAAAAATCTAAAATTTATTGCAAACGTGTTGATTTTAACTTTCAAATTATGAACTTTCTCTTTTCAGTAGTAATATACGGACGCTTTCGGACTAAAGTGTCTACGTTTCACAATTGATCATGTCTGTGATAGTACATTGACTTTACAGAGCGAAATTTCTGTTATATAGACTTCTTGGTCAATCTTTGTAATATTATCATTTCGTCCATATTATGACGAATTCCTGTCATTTTTTCCGACAGCCACTATTTAGTTACCCTGAATGATGTTTCTGTAACTATATAACATTTATATTTTAAAATATGTCAAATTAATCACAAAAAGATTATTCTGGCAATCGGAAGATGTATTTTCTTCTAAAAATCACGCCATTTGAATGGTATAAAGTGCAGAATGAGTGTTCAGAAACAAAATTTCGTAATAAAACATTCAGATTTCTGAAATTGCATTTTATCTATTTCTAAACACTTTCGGATTTCAAGGAAGGAATGTACACTAAATGAGTGAGCCATGAATTCATTAAACTACGGCTTATTGTTGAATGGTTAAGTACGTGTTCGTTTTCAACATTCATAATTTGCTTGAGAAAATAATAAATTTCAAGTCTTAATTATTATAAATGACTAATCATCAAAATGTCAAATGACAGCAGATCGATCTTTCAAAATGTCATTCTACTATTTCATCTACTCAATTAATTTTTAAAAGATGATGTTATAATGTTTAAGAAAAGTAACGCCTTTTCCTCAATGGAACTTTTAATAAATTATCCTCTTTAAACCTGATTTAAAATCGAAAGGTTTCCATGTTAACCTTGATTGATGCTGACTAATTTTGTTTCATGATTTGACCATCTATGAATTTGGTGTTGCATATGTAATTTCTTTTCTTCTGAAATATGAAACTTCAGTCACTATACCAATTTCTAAACGTAAACATTATATTAACAAATCTACAAAATTATCCTGCTTAAATTTTGATTTGCTCATCATATGCTTGCTTTAGATTTTTTTTTCATTCAAAGTTTTGGTCGTTTGCATTGCTGACGAGTTATAAATCTACGAAATGTGCACATTGGATGCATCAAAATCAGTATATTATAACAAGATTTACTGTGAGCTACTTCTCACAATTCTATACCCCCGCCCCTCTCCTCCTATCGTTTAATGATCGAACAAAAGCAAAAAGTACACCATTGTAGTGTCTTCATTGTGTGAATCCGATAAAGTCATTATCATTGTCACTATATGATATTTATGACAATAATAATGACCCTATCGGAGTAGCATCTATGTTTCTACAGTAAACATGACTTAATCGATTCGCACAATGAAGACACTGCATTGGCGGATCAGAAAATGCATGATATAAGTACAGCTCCCTGAAATGAAGCCTGAAATTTCCTATGTCGAAAAAAGTCAATCGGCAAACAGGAAGATCTTAAAATGTGTCATAAGGTAGTGCTCACCCACCCGAATCTTAATACCAAATACTTGCAGTTTGTTAGGAGAATGTGATGTAAATTGTCTGTGTTGAAAAACTCATTTAATCGGCAAAAACAGGAAGTAGATTATCGGAAGATATGAAAATTTTTCACACTGTGCAGCTCACCCACCTGAAGCTTATTAGCAAATATCTAGAATCTGCTATTGGTAGTTGCTGAGGAAAACGTGGCGAAAATTGTCTGTGTTGAAAAACTCATTAAATCGTCATACAGGAATTAGATTATCGACAGGGCTGTAAATGTGTCACACCGTAAAGCTCACCAATCTGACGATCTAGTAGCTGCTAAATTGTCTATGTTGAAAAACTCATTAAATCGGCAAAGTGGAAGTACACTATCGGCAAATTATAATATGGCATCAAACAGTAAAGCTCACCTAGCTAAAGCTATACAGCAGATATCTAAAAGTTGTAACTTGTAGTTTCCGAGAAAAACATGACGAAATTTTCTATTTAGAAAAAAAACTTATTTAATCGGCAAACAAGAAGTAGACTATCGGCAGATCTTCAAATGTGTTGCACAGTTCAAACTTGGTACCAAATATCAAGTAACTGCAATGTGTAGTTGCTGAGAAAATTTATGACATAAAAAGTGTTACGGACGGACAGAAGGAAGGACGGATCGGGAAAGACGGACGGACGGACAGGGGTAAACCAGTATCATGACCTTCTACTCCTTCCGAGTGGGGGTATAATTAATCACTACTTTGCTACAAGAGTGGTTTGGACCGTATCACATTGTCGTCGTCTTTCTACAGTTTACAAAAAGTTCTAGTTTTAAAGATCATGAAAGTAAATTAAAAAATAAACAATAACATGAATAATGAAATACAATAAAATAAAAAATACAAAATTGTATACATAAATATTTTTATTTTGTAACCATACAGATTTTGGATATGTTCTGAAGAAAAATAAGTTCTTCACTTCGCTGCTGACAGCAGCTTTTTAATTTTTTTCAACTGCTTTTTGTATTACGTTGCAGCTTTCATAAAATTTCACCTCGATTAACATACAAATACGGCGCTGTTGAATTAGTATATTATTCCGGTAAAGAAAGTTATAATTTCCGAGAATTTTATACATTATTTGACAGATTTATTTCGATAGGAATATGAAGTAGGATATACAATTTCCAAGAACAAAAAATATATGTATTTATATTTACTTCCGTTAACCAGGATGTCCGGATCCCCTTTGCGTACATCTAAGACTGAAATAAAGATGTTAGGATGTTTGGTCCTGAAATATAACCGTGCATTGAAATTCGCATCAAAGGTCTCTGGTCCGTTTTGTTCCCAATTTGACCGTTTCGGTATGGAACTGATGCCCACATACATGATGGAAAACAAGGCGTTTCCATTATGTAACCCTAAAATACATAATCAGCGAATTTACTGCATTTCTCATCGTTTGGTGCATAGATCATAACATCTTCCATGCAGATGAATACTAGTGCGAATACCCCTAGCAAACCCCATATATATATGTCACCTGATACAGTTTACCTGTTTACCTGTAGTCATAATTAATCTCCGCAAAGATTTTATACTTTTTTCTTGGAAACGATAATAAATAATTCCGGACATGCAACTTTAAATTGTTATAAAATTCTCGGAAATGATATGCACTCAAATAATGTTGAGTTAAAGTTAATTATTTTACAAAAAGAATTCCGATGATAAAATTAGAGAGGCAAAGACACACACACACACACACACACACACAGAGAGAAAGATAGAGATGTTTGCTATGAGTGGTTTAAGACAATTCTCAAGGCTGAACTTCTACACTTTTAAAGTGTTATAATTACAAGAGCCTGTATCAAATAAAGTTCTCTCATGCGAAATTCCATATTAAAAGCTTTGCTGATACAATTTACTCAATTAACAAATTTGAAACGAGGTTTGCGGTACATGTATGTCAACCAACTAAAAAATAATCAAGTAAATCACTTCTGTTTACAACAAAAGGGCAACTGAATTTATTTGTAATCGATCAAATAATTATTTATTGTATCATAAATGATAATGACTCGATGAACCATAAGATGTCAATGATATATGACTTATTTTAATTTTTTTTCCTAGTAAATGACACATTTTTGCAATATACAATTTTCTGTGGTGTTTATGTTATGTAGATGTCAATGAAAGATCAATACTAACAGCTATTAAATGTATACAAAATTATTTATTAATAGTAAAGGCGTATGTTACACACGAATTTGACACTTCTTACATACTTTCAGGAGATATTTTAAGAAATCGTCTCCTAAAAGTGGAATTTGTCATTCCTTATCATATTTTACATTTGGCATAATCATGCAATCTCACTATCTCTTAATATCATATACATCTAATTACAAAAAAGTCATATTATACATTAGACTTCATAATGAACAACCTTGTCCGACTTCACGACTTCACTGTCATTATCAAAGTTACGGACCAATTAAGGTAAACTAATTCATGCTGAAACTGATTTACGAACCACTTTTGACATGAATTAACTTGGTACCAACGTTATGCTGATATACATGTAATGACATCGCTAAAACTTCAGTACAACACATAGTTAAATTGGAATCAGTATTATTCTCTCCATCAATACACATGTAATGAGCAGCTAATGGATCTAACTTTTGTGTTCAGAACAATCTAACCTTCATGGGACAATAAAGAGTTATATGCTAGAAGCAAAAGCAGTTATTATTTTCTTCTCTTTTGGAACTAATGAAAGTTGTCTTTTCTCCATTATGGGTATTCTACTATAACGTCAGATCCTGCTTGAATAAACCACGTTGCCTCTTCATGTTTAAAATTAAACTTCTTTCCTTGTATAGAAAGTGGAAATTGTTTGTTGAAATTTATTTTTGTATCGTCAACTACCACATTACTCAAAGCTTTTAAATCATCATTAACGTATTTCGAAAAATAACAAGAAAAATATGGAATGTTTTTAACTAAATTCACCTCGTACAAAACAAACCTCGTAGTATCTGCAACAATTGAAAACCGAAAGAGAACACTACTGCCGTCTGTGTAACTCAAATAAATACTGTTCGTCTCGACATTTATTCGGAAGCTGCTGATTGACACAGAAGGGGACATTTTCAATTCACCAAAGTTGGGACGTATGTATACCCCGTTCGGTTCACTTATCGCCTCGGGGTACGTTTCCATTAAGGGACGTAACTCGGCTAAAGTGTATAACATCAATCGTCCGTCCGAATGAAGAGTGATCACTTTATAGTAAGGTGCACGCCTGCCTTTCCTTGCCATAATACTTACTTCGTCAACAAACATTTCTCGATCTGGCGCATGAAACGAACTTAGAGACATTTTTGTGATTGAATTCCAAGAATGTCTTATTCCATGAACTTCAAGATGGCTGTCGTGAAATAAATCCAGTGTTGAAACGATAGGGTCCTCTGACTGTAAATCAAATTTTAGAAAATCAATCTTAACTGGAAGAGTAGAACCAGAAAACATGATCCTGATTGAATTGGCAACAGTGTGAGAAAATGCATCCCGAGGTACTAGCCACGTGTGAACCCTATCCGTTTCGGTAAACATTTTACGTTCAACATTTGACCACATAAATTTATCATGTTCGTAATATTGAAAGTTCACCAGCAGCATCTGTGGATTGACAAGGCCTAGACTAAAAGTTCCCGATACGGCCTCTCTCTCAAACTGAATTGGTGTTGAAAATTTAATGTATAAAACAGATAATGATGGATTAATTATTGCACCAGGCATCAGTGATGGTTTAGTCTCTAATATGTCGGCATTTAATTCTAGAAGACCAGTTCTGTCGGGACCTAAGTCAGCATTCGAGTTATCATTTTCACCAATAGTCCACAGGGAAATATTTTTAACTAGGCATTTATCTATATTTTCAAACCTGTCTTCCCACTGTTGTCCGAGGCCTGTATTGTTAAGATATTCCGACTGTGCATATATTTGCATGCCAACATAATAATCAGTTTCCAAGCACATGTGAACATTGTATTTTTCTATACACTCAAACGGTTCAATATTCGGTACCATATTGATATACTCAGTTCTTTTAAAATCTATTTTCGGCAGAGGCAGTTGAGAAAAGGTAACATGCTCAGTAAGAGCTTTAGTACAAAAGAAAATTTGAAAGCTTGGCTGATTTTCAAGTTGCAGCTCCAAGCTGTCCAGTTCAGTTCCATAATTATCAGACAGGAATACAAGAATTCGTAATGTATGGTATCCAGGTGATAATAGTATCGAATCAGTTATTGGTCCGGTATCTGAGAAAACATTCCACATATGTCCCCAGTCTGTTCTGTAAATAGTCTCAAACTCTGCAACTGTTTGGTTATTCATAAAAACCGTAATATGATCTGATAATCCGTCGTTTGAATATCGGATATTAGTAATAGTTACCATGGTTAAAGCGGAGAGACAGAATTCTATGTCAATATATTCTTCTTCGTAAAGAAGCAAAGTTCGCTTTTCTGATCCCATACCACGCCACATGATACGATCGCTGTGTTCAGAAAGATCTGCAGAATCTTCCAATTCTATCGTCACCCTGTTTCCCTTTTGTCGCACGCCACAAACCAAACATATGACAGATAGCATCAATAATAGTAACATTTTTGCTGTGGTTGTCTGGCGATATTATAAAATATGAAATTACTTTTGCCTTTTATCACTTGTCACGCCCTCCAATCAACCGAAATACATGCGTAGAATATTGAACAGGGAAAGATCGATTCTGATGTTAATAGTAATATTTACAGTCCAATTATCATTTGCGCAAGTGTACTGACTTTAATTAGGTTGTATTCTAAAGGTCAAAAACACAGCCGAAACAATTCATATTCTCATTCTAATGCATCACAATCGAAATCTGTTTTTCTCTTTCTTTCTTTATTAATTTAAAACTGCTGAGTGTTTTTCAAGAATTACTTTAATTCTTAAAAAAAAAAGGTCCATCGGATAACCTTGACGTTTACACAACGTATTGGTAAAACACATATGAAACTTTATACCACATACACAGACTGATTGGATAATAGATTTAGTTCTACGATAAATTTAATATACATGTTCAATTTTCTATTTTTTTCTCAAAAGTATGGATTATAAGATGACAATAATCACGACAGTTTTCATCTGTACAGAAAATTCTTTATAT
>JAOXYH010022658.1:0-11803 GCA_028566455.1 Botula fusca | reverse complement strand
TATTAACAATGTACATTGAACAATATCTAAATATTGATCGTTAAAAAGGAATTAGATGTCACATAGATTTGAAAAACGCTTACATAGTACAACTCACCACAACAAAATTATAGACCATATATCAAATCACTCTGCTACATAGTTCCTGAGAAAAGAGTTACAAAAAATTGTATATTATCAATGTACATTGAAAAATATCAAAGTACTGTTAAACAGGAAGTGGATGGCCTATCAATCTGAAAATCGCCTACATCATGTACATGGTACAACTCGCCACCACTAGGCTACATACCAAATATCAAAATATTCTGCTGCATGGAATCAGGGAAAAATGTGATGAAAATGTACGGACTAACGATGGGGGCATAAAAACTTAATTCACATAGGTTCTCCCTGTAATCCACTCAACCTTAAAGTGAGAAATGGATTGAACATACAAGTTCATTTGTCAGCTGTCAGGCAGTTTTGTCCCTATTACTCTTCAACCTTTGGCTCTGCCTTCCAACTACTTGCCTAAGAAACTGATTTCTGATACAACATGAAAAGAGAGTTTTGCAAGAAGAGGTCTGGAGACAATATGAAATGAAGTGAATGCCTTTGTCCTTTGCAAAGAGATCAATGTCGGATGGACAAAATACACTGATTTTAATCCCCTACCCCAAATTATGTGAATTAAGTACTAGGCAATATAAGATTTTAATCTGGTGACATATTAAAAAAGATTTTCTATGCATGTGTGTTTTTATACTTCTTCTAAAGCATCTTTTAAAAAGATATACTTCATTTTTCTAATTTTCGACTTGTGAGATAATTGTTACAAAGAAAGCACTTTTAAACAAGGCCAATAACTCCTGAAGGAACAATAATTTGTGTAGAATCTTATGTAAAATTATTTTAACTGTAGAAAGGTTTGTAGAAAGAAAGGAGTAGAAATGCACAACTATTTTATTGTTGATTCATAATAAGCATACATTGCTATATCAATATCAGTGGAGTTCGAAACAAATGTCTGATACAATACTTACATATAAAGCACTAAAACAAATTCAAATATGCAAGGGAGATATTCACTGATATTTCCATAGAAAGGACCGAAAATTAAGTAGTCTGTAAAAAATTACTGATGATATATGTAAGTATACAGTGGAATAGCCAGGGGTAAAATAATGTGGATGCTCCTCATTGCAATAAAAAGGGGGTGCTGGTGGTAAATTTTATTTACTTTCTACTTGAAACTTATGGATGATCAAGCACACAAGCATAATATAAGCTATACGTATTAGGTAGAAGGGGGTATTTTTATAGAAACTACATTGTATACAAGAATCTGACGTCAAGGCCCTATGACTGCCACATATTTTGTGCCTGTCCCAAGACAAGAAGAACTATTTTCAGTGATCATTCTTGCTTTATAATGATTATAGTATGTACTTTTGATTTGAATGTTTACTATAATTTTTATGTGAATTTGGTTGAATCTTATACATTATTTCAGAGTTTGAACTGTGTTTTATCGTTGATATCCATACGGCGACCTGCAGATTTAATTTTTTTTCATTGTTTGCGATGTAATGTAGTCTCACTGACGCTAACTCCAAATCTTTTCTCTCTAATGCAAGGTTCTGATTTTGTTGAACTTATAACATTACCGATATTTTATTCTCTCTGATAAGATGTATTCTGTCCAGCATTATAGTAGAAAACACGGGAACAAAATACTGGAGTTGTAACTTCAAAACTACCGCTTCATTCCGTGTCTTCTCTATCCAGGTACGTATCTGCAGTTCAAAATTCATTTGATCTCCCTAAATTCGGCCAGTACATGTTTTAGGACTCACTTTATAAATATTCTCTACTTTTCTTTACAATTCTTAAAAAGAAATAATATCAAAAGAAGCCGCTTTAGCTAGTTTCCGACTGCATGTAGCATGTCAAAATGTGTGTTGAGGTGTGTTAAAATCAGGCGGCGCGTTTGATGTGCGCAAATCAGCATATCATTTGCACAAAATAAAAGTTTCATCTGCGCAAATTAAAATACAGGTAAAAGCAGGTGAAACAAACTCAAGTAGCGGTAAAATTAAAGTCAATTTATCATGTAGATACTTTTACTCTCTTAGACCAGTCGTGTTAAAAGCACTAGAATACAACAATTTTTTTACTTTGACTTTTTCTTTACCTTTACTTTAAAAACTATGATGAGCATGTTATGTCAAACATATGTATTCTAAAATAGCAGATGTCTCACGTAAATAGTTCTAAAACGCAATTGAATAGAACGACCTTTTTAAATACATCAGTTTAGAGATCAGTTTTTGCGACATACATGTATCCACGAACTCTTACAACGTTCAAACGGTCAACAGCATCCGTTTCTCTGTCGGATCATTTCAATTTTACGAGCATCAGTTAGATGACAGTACTGTCTAACAGTTGCAATAATTAATTAAATTCGTTTACTATTTTGTTCTTTGAATGAATAAGGGTTAATTGATTTGTGCAAGTGAAATTTAAAACAATTTGTGGAAAGTAAATTGAAATATTTGCACAAATGAAATACGAGCTTATTTGAAATCTGCGAAAAGAAATGTACCCAAACGGTATTCTGACTCGGAAAACCGGAGTGGGTGGCAGACAAAAGAATATGCTACTCTATTAATTTGCTGTACACAGATGTTTCTGTCCCTTTTATCCCTTTACTTAGAATAAAAGATTTTTAAAATTCAGCTCATTTGATGGAAGGATGATACATAAAATGTTATTGGAATGCAAACAAAATCACATCAAAAGAATATTACTGTGCACTTTACTTTTTACCACCTTTTGGTCTCTCTTTTCCAAAATCGGACAGGCAAAAAAGTACTATTATACATAAATCAAAGTTATACCGTACGCGGAAACAAAAGAAAAGACTCACATTCTTCTTAAACTGAAGAGGGCCAAAACGTAGAGACACAGAGAATATAGTCGTCTAGAGACCTTTGGGGTTTGCAAATAAGGAATTTGGGGGAATAGTACATCCTGATAGATGCATTAGTTGCCGTTTTTATACCATCGACGTCTTTTCTTAATCGTGTTCCTCTGCTAACAAGCAGAAAGTCAATATAAAATACTGACTGTCCAGTATTTCCCCACTTGACTGAATAGTTAAGGTTTCCGTACTACAGTCACACGTAAGGTTTCATTTATCTGAAGAATTATTAAATATCGGTAATGTCATATAAAAATCTGTCATAAGAGGTTTATGACTAAGATAAGACTTTCGGGAATTCCAAGAAACCTTCAAATCACAAGAGATTTCGAAGATACCGTTTTCCGCATTTTTCGAAGGAAATTGAACGTCCCTATTTCATGCATTTCAGCAACAAAATTGAGCAATAGTAATTAGTTTTAATACCGTGGATTCACTTATTTTCGTGGATACCAATTTTCGTGATTCAAGAAAAATATGAGCTTTCGAGGATACTTAATTTCGTGGTTTTGCTTTTTCTTAGTATCAACCCTTATGAAAATGCAAGGCTTCTGGCACATATATGCCGCAAATATGCTGCAAATAAGCCGCAAACTTGCAGCAAAGTAAAGCCGCAAGCTTGCCGCAAGTTCATTTTTCGTATGCAAATTAGTTTTCCGGCACATAGTACGCCGCAAGTTTGCCGCAAATTTCTGGCACACAAATATACATTTGCTGCACACAGTTCTGGCACACAAATATACACTTGCTGCACACAGTTCTGGCAAACTTGTGGCACAGTAAAATATCCTGGGAAAGGTTCTGGCACACTTCTGGCACATTGTTCTGGCAGGCTTTTGGTGCATTGTTTCGAGGTCTATTCACGGGGTCTAACCTCTAAGAAAGAATTGGGTGAATATCGCTAAATATCATTAAAAACCAGCAACGTCCATAAATTGTATTCCACCCTTTTCCGTTAAAAAAAGTCTTGATATCTTTTCTTTGGTTGCATCTCTTTAAGAAAGTTAATGCTTATTCTAAAACCAACACTTTGCTGAATTTAAAACAGTTATTTCTGAAAGAAAAATATATTTATTTGATCCGTGATGCGTGTCATAATTTCTGAAGCGGCTAGTCGAGTTGTACTCAGATTTGTTTACATTCCGTTTCACAAACTATGACACACATCACAGATCAAATACATGTATTTTTCTTTCAGAAATAACTGTTTTAAATTCAGCAAAATGTTGGTTATAGAATAATATCCACAATATGTTGCTGAATTCATTATATAGAACAGTAAAACAATGAAACCAATACTTTTTTTCATGTAAGTTTACATTATTAAATAATGTAAACTGAATGCATAATTAATAGGAGAAATATTTGTATCGTGTACATAGCTATAGATCCTGATCAATTAAAAATGGAGGTTATGAAAAATTTTTAAGCAAGTTACAAAAATAATACAGAGATCTATGCTCCGATACTGAGAAAGTGAATTCTAGCATAAGGATAGAATTAATTCAAAGACGTTTACAATCATATTCACTTGTGTAAATGAGGATGCAAATTATCAGGCTGTGAATAAATCTTATAAACTGATCTGCATTGTCAATAATCCCAAAAATTGTTTTATTCCAATCGTTCTCTGACAGCTAGTTCTATACCTATGAATTACAGGAGAGTTCAGACACTTGCATTAAATAAGCATCTAGAAAAATGAGATCTTGATTATCAATTGGTCACTGTGAACAAATAGCACATACATGTACAAAAAATTGAGGAAAAATATTTTACGCTGTACAAAAATTTGTTCCTTTATAGCCCTCCCCTAGGTGTATTTGGATGTAATTGCAAACTGAATCTAGCTCAGCTCACCTTTTACACATAAATGAGCAATAATGATGTCAGCAAATCACTTGTCTAATTATTTGAAAATGTTTAACAAATTACAAAAACAACCTACACAAAATTAAATAAAAAGGCCCTAGAAACAGAACATATATTTTAAATGGCATTATTATAATAAAGGAAACAAGCAAAATATCAATAAATATGTACAAGGACCTGAAAACAAATAATTGTCAAAATGATTGTAGCAAAACATCTTGAAAATCAAAGCAATAATTTGTTTATCAAAAATGTACAGTATCATAGCAAAATCATTATGAAAATATGACCAAAATGTAATATCGCAATACGTATGACTTAAGAGTCTAAGAAAAATGTTAAAACTAGAACTGTGAGCATAGCTCACTAAATATACACCCGCTCCCACAACTTGATACACCCCTTTTCATCAAAGTACAAGTCAATTATCTCCCCTTCCAAAGTTTAGACAGCGACCAAAGTCCTTCATGCACATCTGAAAGTAGTGTACTGCAACTGTGTAAAGTTTCATAAAAATCAAATAAGCCATTTAGGAGGAGTTGTGCTTACAAGGTACAACCTCCCCCTTTTCGTGAAGGTACAAGTCGAATGATCTCCCCTTCCAAACTTTGGAAAACAACCATATTCCTTCATGCACATCTGAAGGTAAGTAAAGTTTCATAAAAATCCAATTAGCCATTTAAGAGGAGTTGTGCTTACAAGGAATAATCCTCCCCCCTTTTTTCGTGAAAGTATAAAAGTATAAGTTGAATTATCTCTCCTTCCAAATTTTGGACAGCATCCATATTCCTTCATGCATATCTGCAGGTAGTTTACTACAATTGTGTAAAGTTTCATAAAAATCCCATAAGCTGTTTAGGAGGGGTGCATCCCCCTTTTTCATGAAAGTATAAGTTGAATTATCTCCCCTTCCAAATTTCGGACAGCAACCATATTCCTTCATGCACATCTGCAGGTAGTGTACAACAACTGTGTAAAGTTCATAAAAATATAATAAGTGGTTTAGTAAGAGACGTGCTTACGAGGTTTTCCCGATTAAAGATGGCTAAGTCCATGTTTTTTGGCAAAAATGTGACAGAAAGAATTATTTTCTTCATGCACATCCTCTAGTGGTATAATGTCTTTGTGCAAAGTTTCACTGAAATCCACCAATCCATGTAGGAGGAGATGCACTTACAAGGTCTATGGACAGACAGGGTGATTCCTATATACCCCCAAACATTGTTTGCAGGGGGTATAAAATTACTACACCTAATCTATATTTGGAGATACATGTATAAAGTAACTGTATGATATAAATCAATTGCATGAATGCAATCGACCATATGCAGATTAATTAATATACAAGTATGTATACACAAATACTCTACTATATTAAATTCTGTTCATTCGGACTGCACGTTTGCAGGTATGGGCTTTCGAGTTCAGGGCTGCATTAAACGCTGAATCTTTCATATTCAGTTTGTTGATGGCATACACTGGAAGAAAATAGTTGCTTTTAAATAACAACAGATGAGTATTAAAATTGTAGTTGGCAGTATATTATATCAAACAAAATTCCAAATATGACAAAATATACTTGTGAAACATTTAACGAAGTATCTCTGTATGAGCAAACAAATACAAAGCTCTTTTGAAGCTGTTAATGCACTACTGGGTGTTACAGAAATAAGATAATAAATGTACTATACATTAGAATATGCCATATTCATCGAGACCTGTACTGGGTTAGCAAATATGTGAAATCAATTGGTGTTACCATAAATATTCCATGGTACAAAAAAAAATATTGAGATACTTGATGACGATCCAATACATATCACGATTTTTGGGTCACAATCCGATTCGTATCACAATACTTGTTTAGTACTGTCTGTTCTAGTTTGAATATCGTTACCTTTTGAAATCATGCAAAAATATCATTTTCATATACAGGTACTAAGTTATTAACAAGTATTCACAAGTTGAACCAAATTTGAGAGGATTTCTAATTTATCTCCATGAAATTTTGTTATTTCCACTTGTTTTCAGTTTCCGGTATGTATAGTTTTTGGATCGGATCAGAATCATTTATTCGTCTGGAATCGATTTCTGGATCAATTAAAAGAAAATATTGTGATGCATCGGTGAATCATTACACCCCTAATTACATGTATGTGTACATGTATACTATTGTACCTGTTCTTAATATTATTTTTGCATGGTATAAATGACCTTTAAAGGGGGCCATGCAAAAATCCCCCTTTTGAGGGTTCATCTCGATGCCATCCAACCCAGTCTCCTCATCATATACCTCACTCAATTTCAGTGGCTTGCTAATGACTTCATCATCAGTATATTTTACAAGTACCCACTCAACTAAAAAAGGGAAAAATAAATTTTAAAATCATGCTTCGTGATATGGATATGTACAACCAATAAAGCTTAATTATACAGAATGCATACCATTTACATTAACTGCTAATTATGAAGTAAATTTTTACTCATCCATTTTTTAACACGTGCATGTATGTTTTGGGTCATTTGTATTTTCATCTCTGAACTGTTACAAACTGGTCTGACAATGGAATACTTAAATGATGGGAATCTGTCAGATTTTTGAGATCGATGATCGGATGTACAACATCGACCAGTTGATAACTGGGCGTTGAGTTTGAACGTATCAGGACACAAAATAATCTTAAGTACTAGAATTAAATTTCTAGCAAAAATAATTTAATGCCACTTTAATTTCTGCCAACCTGTAACATGCATGTACAATTAAATGTATGATTTAAAAAGCATGAAACCTGAATTATCCACAAAAACATTGGAGTTGAAACATTTGTGCATGTGTACAGTACAGTTGTACAACCCCATTTCTATCGGGAAGGAGGGGTGTACTTCAGTGCCAATTATGCTTACACTAGCACCCTAAGTTTATTGAAAAACTCCTGCTCATCTTTGATCAAATCGTGAACTATGTCACATTGTAAACTTGCTAACTGGGGTGGGGGTTACTATAAGTATGTGCCATTGCTTTCACTAGCTAGCATCCAAAGTTTTTGTTATTTTATTTGCAGTCGACATCTCTCGATCCGGTCAGCTCATGACAAAAATTATACAATATTACAGATGTACATTGATTGATTGGGGTTTAATGCCATTTTCAGTAGTATTTAAGGTATATTGTGGCGATCGGTTTTAATGGTGGCCGGCCCAATGGAAATCAGTGTCCGGAGGAACCGCCCACCTTGGGCAGGTAACGGACAAACCTGATCATATAACATTGAAAGTTGAGTGCCCCCTTTTTTGTTGTTATGGTAATTTTTTGGCAACTAGGTTTGTACTCTTTCTGTCAGTAAACATGTGTGATGTTATAAAAGTTCAAAGGAAAAAATATTATGACTTAATTACGTTTATAACAAAATCAAGTTTCCAAAGGAACAATATGACAATTAAGGCATATCACAAGGAACAAATATTCATTGACAAATGGTCCAGTGACAGCTGCATGCATGTCTTTGGTCCAGCCAATTACTGATTCATACAAATATATGTCAGGTTTTTGAAGTTATTATATAAGCCTATGGGTATATAAAAATTCCAGAGCAAAGGTGGCACATCCCTACTTAAGTTAAAAAGTAGCTGAACTCCCCCTTTTTTCCAGGCCTCTTCAATAACATTGTCATTTGATCATGTCAGTTCGTTATCTTATTGTATATGTGATAAATAAAATTTCCCTGGATACACTTCAGGCGCAAAAATGATTAATAAAATGACCTCAATGAAGAATTAGTTTTCGAGCAATTTTGCTGTGTGTACAGTATTTCCGCTGCACCAATTCATTGTCAGGATGTTTTATCTATGATAATTATGTCCTTCTCTCACTTACTGGAATCTGGTTTAAGTGCGAGCTTTACTCGACGCTTCCTTTGGTCTTCTCTGTTCATTTTGATTCAAAATTGAATTTGCGCGGTCGGATATCGCATTACAACGCAACTGAATATTCGAAGAATCCAGAGAGAACCGAACGTTAAAAAAATGTCGTTATCATACATACGTTTCATCTTACATTCGTAAGAGGTAAGAGCGTAGAAAAGTTATCGACCTTGAACACATTTTTTTATTGTTTGAAGCGTGTGAGCTGCTGAGCATTATAACATTGTGGGAAAAGTGGTAAGATTTTTAAAAATTCTTACAAATTGTCCATTTACTGTATATCATAATATTGTTTTTACTACAGTAGGCACGGAAATAACCTCGCATAGGATCAAAATTCCGAATATATTCATCACCTAGCAGGGTCGTAAATGTTTATACTGAAACAAACAGTTTATAAGTTTTTTCCCCGATGATTATCGAGTTTTTACCCATGTGCTATGATATTGAGGGTTATTTTCTGGTACAGATACACATGTATAAACAGATCGAAAGTAAAATACATAAATAAAACCGATGTCGGGTACATGTACCTCTCCTCCAACCAGTGGTAGGCTTTTTATTATATGCGAGGCATTACAGTGGCAATATTACATGTATTTTACTCCGAGCATCTGATAGCAGAGAAATTGGAAGTTTTGTCATGTTAGAATGCAAATATCGGCAACAGAATACCGAAGCAACAGATTGAAACAATATAATCCAAAACTTGTGAATATAATGCTTTATAAGCTAGGTATAGAGCATTATATTGCGAGACAATAACAGCTTGATCAAAGTCAGCAAGTGGGAAAAAGATTTCCCAGTCCTGAAGTTTTGTTTTGTCGCTTGAGAAAGCAATCAAAACATCTCGCAGCTCATTGTTTAGATTAACAATTAAGTTACCTCCATTTTCAGTAAGATGTCAGTCACATTAACTGCATGGAGTGCACATTATTTGTGTTTATAGCATTTTAACGATTTGTATCTAATATTATATGATTGATTGATATAATGGGGTTTCAACGCCACTTTCAGCAGTATTTCAGCTATATCATGGCAGTCAGTTTTAGTGGCGGAGGAAGCCGGAGTGCCCGGGGGGGAACCGCGGACCATTGGCAGGTAAATGACAAAGCTTATCACATACGGTTGCAACAGTCGAGTACAGCCTTTTTTGTTATTTACAAAGCAGGACGCAACACACAACCCAAAGGTGATAGGCTACAGTGATTTACAGGTAAACCAACTACCTTAACCACTCGGCCACCCAGGCCTCCCCCCCCCTTTTTTTTGGTGGTCATATATATATATGTAGAATATAAATGTTCGAGTGTCGGTGCGAGACCTTAAATTCATTGTTATATTGAAATACTGCAGCAGATGTACTGAAACTTACTTTTTCCATGAATTTTGTGAAGGTGTTGGTAGACTCTTTGCTTGTTGAGAGAGATCTGTAACATATGTTGCATTTAAATAAAGTTCTTTCACCATCATTATTTTGTTCCTTTTGTATTGTGTAACAGTTATCCTTCCCATCTGGAATGGTATTTTCTTCAACTGAAATAAGTACAAATGTAAATTCTTAGACAACATTTGACAACCATGCAGCACAAGCTGCTACTCCAGATCTGCAGTTAAACTATAGAATGTGTCCATAACTTTGACATGGATGCCCTATTGTAAACAAAATGAGTCTAATATATATTGTCTTGTGTAGGAAATATAGTTCTCAAGAGCAAATACATTCCTGAATTATGCTGTTACAAAACTAATCAAGAAGTGGACTGTAGTGGTGAAATATTGATAAATTATTTAAAACAACATACTTCTAAGAAATGGGTCTCAACAGAAAAATGTAACAACATTTCTTTAAAACCGTGTATGTGTGTAATACTGAAGAAAGATCATATTGTGTTCAAAACTAGCTATCTTCTAACAAAAGCATTTTTTGGCCCAATTTGATCCTTATAGCTTGGAAACAGTAAGAGCTACTCAAAATCTGTCGACATATTACCGAAAGCTTAGGTCAAGAGGAATCCAATGAAACAAACCCCATTAAAATCTGATTAAAATATAAAAGTTTGGGGTACTCTGTAAAAATGCAATTTTGGCCCCCTTTAGCCCCTTTTAATTTGGAAACCAAAAATGCTATAAAAATCTGATAACTGAGCACTCTATCAGAATTTTATAAGGAATACCAAAAACTGGACTAAAAATTTTTAAAAAAAATTAAAATTTTGGAGATTTTCCCGTTTAGGGTCATGTTTATCTCAAAAATCCTAAACACGTGTATTACATTAAATCTGTTGACTTACTCCAGATGAAGAATTTTGTAAGGAATTTTTTTAGCGGTTGTATAAAAATACCACACTGTGTCAATGCCCTTACTTACCCTTGTGAACAGATGCAATATGGTCTAGAATGCGCCTTTTTGATGTGCGTGATTTGATACAGGTGTTGCACCTAAAAATCATTCTTCCACTAGGTCCTCCCACAACACAGTATCTCATATCACAGGCTTTAGCTAAAATAAATGCAGTTTAAAAATCAATAATACATATATTTTGCAATGTAAAAGAATTCCTTGTAAAAATCTTGTACCGTCCCTTTCCCTGAAATAAAACCTACCATTTTACTTGAAATGCCTGTACCAAGTCAGGATCGTTGCGGTTGCCAGTTCTACAGTGGTGAATAGTCTATTTTGGATTTTGACTATGGATATGATTACTGTTCGGTAATTTTGTTGTTACTCTTATTTGGCTGTTTGAGATGTTATTTTGTTTGAAAAACGTTTAAAGTGAAATAAAATACATTGTTCATGTATTTTTATTGATTTATATGAGATAAAACGATTATTATAAGGAGTGGGATTCCACCCTTGTTGAAGGCCTTGTGAAGACCTCTAGTTTATTGAGTTCCGTATGGTAGATGGAGTGTGGTCTCCGGTGCATTTATACCATATCTTCTCTTTTTATATTTTAATGACCATACTACCATGGTACAGGAAATGTGGATTACGGCCAATACAGGTACATATTTTAGACACCAATCATGTCGAAAAAT
>JAOXYH010022549.1:0-11803 GCA_028566455.1 Botula fusca | reverse complement strand
TCACTAGCTGTGTCTTTGTCGTGTAAATGATGCAGGAAATTCGTTGTTGAAACCAGGTTCTTCACAAATGATGTTGTCTTTTCATACAATTCTCTGACTGTTTGGACCGATCCTGATTTGATGCCCACATCAAGTACTAGACGTCCATGCCGCCTAGTAGCTGCCACAATCGTAGAATCATTCTCTTCTGAAATAAAAAAATAGCCTTTGCAAATGACCAATAAGCCAATTTAGGAGTCCTTACCATGACCAAAAGGAATGAATTGCATGATGTTACAATTCCAACAAGAATCATAATCCGGTGGCTTTGCCTTCACGTCAATTTATAAGAGAAAATAATGTTAATTGTGAATGCAATCTCTGTTTTTAACTTATTTATCTTTTATTCAAGTTGAACACAATTTCTTTTAATACAAAAACAATCACCTTTGATAAACATGTCAGCTGGAAATAATACGATTTCAAAATTTGTAGAAAGCATGCCCACATGTGAAGTGACCGTAGAGATCATATGTTTTAGAAACATCATTATGTCATTGTATAGTTGTTCCTCTGTGTGTAACTTCACTTGCAGGTACAAGATCACACTTCCAAGTCTTGCTTTCTTGAAAACAACAACAGTACTACCATCATTTATCGCCTCTTCGTTGTCATTTAGGTAGTTGACGATTCTCTCGTTATCCTCATCAGGAATTCCTATGATTTCAGCTATCATATCAATGTCGCTTCCCTCTTGACCTTAACAATAACAAAAATGAGCACACGATAACATTTACTAAACAAACAAACAAACAAACAAACAAAAAATATCTGGTATTTATCTTTAATTAGACTCAACTGATATTTATATATTATCACGTTATTTTCCATATCAGTCATGGTGTCCCGCCATGCAAGACTCTCAAATTGGCAGTCATTTTACCAGGGACGTTATGGAAAATGCCACATAATTATCAATATTTTACAACAAATCAAGTCCTGGTCTTGCGGTCATAAAACCTTCGATTACGATTTTTGTACTCAGACTCCAATCAAAATGCTGGATTTACTGTTTAGAGCACGAATTTTGCGCTCCAAACACCGTGCAAGGTTTTATGACCGAGGAGCCTGGTTTGTCACGGGGCTGACATTTTACATGCACATATGGTATCACTCAAGTTCATTTTTATTTTTGGTCATATGACCCTTTACATATATAGTATATGAATTTGTTATTTCTATTTGTAGAAAGATAGAGTAATTGAAAAAAATAGGATAATACATGTTAATATGATTACTGTTTCCCGTTTACTGTTTTCTCAAACTATTACCTTTACGCGTGAGAAGATGTAATAATATAAAAATTAAGGACTTTTGTCTTGGTCAATATCCAATATGGACCTGAAGAGCGACATCGACCTTGACCTCGTCAAAAAAGTCTGTAACTGATAAATATCAGTCCTTTTATCATCCAAGAGTTTGATATTAAACAGACACTTCGCTGTAGTAGTCATACCACACATACATATCATCAGCTCAAGATATATGATAAGTCATACATGCACAATTTCTCAAGGTCGCTGCTATCAGGGACATCAAATGGAAATAAGTCTTACAAAATTAAAATTTCTAGTGAAGTTTGCCGATTTCAAGCATCCATAATCTGTGTAAAATGCTAAAAAAATATGCGAGTACTTACCTGATTCTAATGCCTGTGCTAGGAAAGCTTGACATGTTCTTCCTGAATTAAGGTTGATTGTAACACCGCGATCTTGCATTGAGACTTGACCTGTAATAAAATGAGATGTTTATAGGATGTTGAATATATATTTCAATACATTGTAAATAAATAAATAAATAAATATTTTTAAATAATCTCCTTCAATAGAGATCTAGACTTTACAGAATTTAACATTGACTGGTTTTTTGTAAGATTTATTACCCATGACTAATATAATATATCGTCAACAGGATACTGAAACGAAAGGTTCAAGCGGAAATCCTAAACACGCGAATCCAGGGACAAGATAAAAGCGCGGAAACAAACAACTAGAACCAGGACACACAAAAAAAACTGGAAATCAAAAAGCACTAGCCATGTGAGCTCCTACCAAACCCGGGAGACGACATCAGGTGTTCCGGAAGGTTAAGCATGTCCTGCTCCGTTAACGACATCCGTCCACTGCAAGTGGGAATATCCGATGAAGTGTCAATTTCAATTGGGTTTCAAATCCGGTATAACAACAAATCTAACAGAAGCATTTGTGAGATAGTTACAACATATCGATCTACCAAATCATGACAATAATAACACAGGCTGAACTATAACCTTGTCCAAGGAGTTTTTGTGACAGCAGTTTTGCTCCGGTAAGAATGTCACTGTACAAATCACAGGCACGACAGTACCGATTTAACTGTGAAATGTATACGCCCTACGCAGGGGACGTAGGTATATCACTACTTAGAAAGGGAAAGCTCAAAATCGGAGTGTCAGAATCATCACGTTTGTCATAAAGTTTAGATTTCAATCATCCATTGTTGTTTTTGTACATATACAAGTCTAGGAATGAAGTAGAGGTTAATGTTTTAGTGGTCTTTAATTCCAAGCTCACTGGGGTAGATTTGATGTTGGTAATCTTAAAGTAAGGATTATTAGGAGAAAGTGCACCATATATACCATCTAAATAGCGGAAGCTGAAATTAAATGACGGGTCTAGCTTCTTCTCTTTTCTCTGTAATAGCCTTGTATGAACTTCGCTTAGTATGAATAAAAGAAGAGATCGACCAAAAGCGACGGACAGTTTGTCCCCATTTGAAACCCAATTTTCTGTTGAAAAACGTTTCCTCCAAACTCAACAAATATATTGTCGATTGCAAACTCCAGCATGCTAACAATATTAGTCTCAGAGTACGTTTTGTTAGAATCAGCGTGGTTCTTAACGAAGTATGTCTTTTCGTTACCTAGCACCAAATAGGCATACCGTTGTGTATCCTTTTTAGTCCAGAAACATTGGTGGAAGAGATCACGGATAACAGACTTTAGTTTATCGCGTGGAAGAGTAGTGTTTAGAGTAGAGAAATCAGGAGTTTTGATATTATTACAATGTGTAAGGCTACTACAGAAGAGATATTCCTAGAAGTCATTAGATTTTTTTTAGAATCCACATCTGATTCACCCCACTCGTTGAGTAGGCTTTATTGCAGTAACTCTTGAGGTAGTTGTTGACTGCTGTCAGTAAAGAAGTTAGGCGTTTCGAAAATGGCTTCATGGTACACTTGGCAGACCCAGTGATAAATCTGTATGGATTCTTATGAAGTTTAGAAATCCTATAACTGCAAGGGAGGTTTTTGTTGTCATCGGATACATTCGTAACAAAGGAAAACATTACAGAATAGTTTCAACTTGTTTGAAATTTTTGATAAACATAAAACACGTACGTTTCAATTCTTCAATTTCTTCTACCATTTTCAAGTACTTCTCCTCCAGTTCATGATCTACTGCTTGATGCTCTATATCCAGCATTTGCTGCTCAAATACTTTTGCTTGCGATTGTTTCAGATATGAATCGACACGCTTTGCCACGGATTTTACTTCTTGAAAGAAGACAATTTCCTCTGCTTCTGTAACTCTGGCGTTCGATCTGTGTACAACTTTATTTCGTGCAACGCGCATCCTTTCGACATCATCGCTTATTGCCAAGTTCGACACCAGCGGAGTTTTACCCCAGCCTTGACCTGGAAGCGGAAGAAACTGTCTGACAAATTTGTACAGTAATACTGCATCGCAATTATCGTATCCATCCGTCTTTAGAGATTGAAGAACATTTCTTTCGTCAAAGGACAGCTTTTCTCTCAGTGCTGGATTGTTTTGAAACAAGTTTGACATTGAAGAAGGATCTGTGATACTAGTTGCTAATGCACGCATCATTTTTGGGAAAACGTCCACAACAACGATAGCTTGTCTTGCATATCTTGTTCTATCGGCGTTAGGATTTGCCGTTGCCATTTTGACCTATGAAGGTACAAAGTGAATGCAGATAAATAAATATAATTATAATCAGCTGCATAGTAGTAAAAGGCAACTTTACATTTTATGTTATTTGATACTAGTATATCTTTTGGAAAAGTAAATACATAATATCTGAATGTTTTAGAAAGTGTGGAAAGAATAATATAATTTTCTGTATGCTTATATACAAATTGCCTATACTTAAAAGTTTTGAAATAAATGTTGCCCCTCGAGAAATAACTATAGAAAAGTCAATTAATCAAGTAAAAACTATAAATAAATTAATTGAATAAATTAATAAATAAAATAAAATAATAAATAAATAGACAGTCGAGGGTGATGCCCCCCCGCACTCCACACTGAAACAACAGTATTATGACAAAATCAATGAAGGACTGTCTTAGAAATGTTATTGTATCTGGGAGACACAAATGATACCCCGCAAATGTAAATGTCGTCATAAAATACAAAAAAGAGAATGCAACCAAATACCTAAAAATTATAAAGTTTAACTATTCACCAAAACAGCAAATATTGATAAAAACGAAAACCAAGAAAATAAGCACATTTTCAATCTATGTGCAAACAGTCAGCAGTGTGAAAACTTCCTAGCATAAAAACTGTAGGACGAGTTATCCGGAAAATCTATGCACCCTTTATTCAAGTATATGCTCCAAAAATGACAAAGTTCAACTAACCACCAAAACAGCATATATTTAAAAAAAAAACAAGGTAATACGCACATTTTCAATCTATGCAAAAACAGCCATCAAAATAAAGCTTACTGGCATTGAAACTGTAAGACGAGTTGTTCGGAAAAGCTATGCACCCATTTTTCAAGTATATCCTCCAAAACTGACAAAGTTCAACGATCGTTCAAACAGCAAAAAATGATGAAAACTAAAACTAAGATAACATGCAAATTTTCAATCCATGTGCAAACAGCAAGGAAAACATTAACTTCCTATCATTAAAACTGAAGGAGGAGTTATCCAGAAAAACTATGCACCCCTAATACAAGTGTATACTCCAAAAATGACAAAGTTCAACTATCCACCCAAACAGCAGATATTGACAAAAACTAACACCAAGATAATATGCACATCTTCAATCTATGTATAGACAGCTTGCAAAGTGAAAACTTTCTAGCGTTACATCTCTAGAAGGAGTAATCCGGAAAAGCTATGGACCCCTAATGCATATATATTCAAAAATGACAAAGTTCAGCTATCAAGAAAACAGAAAATATCGATAAAAACCTAGATAATATGCACATCTTCAATCTATATACAAACAGCCACCAGAGTGAAAACACCTAGTATTAAAACTGCAAGAGGAGTTATCCAGGAAACTATGCAGCCCTTATGGAAGTATATACTCAAAAAATGACAAAGTTCATCTATCCCCCAAATCAGCAAATATTGTATAAAGTATAAAATCCAAATCCCCGAAAGTATGCACATTTGCATTCCATGTACAAACATTCAGCAAATCAAAAACTTCGTAGCATTAAAAGTGTAGGAGTTATCCGAAAAAAACTACAGTGGAACTCGTCTAATCCGACATATATATTGTATATACGGCATACATGAACCTGCAATAAAGTATTGATGGTCAAAGGACAATTTACAACATTTCGCCAGTAAAATGAAATTTCAACAGCAAAGACATGATTGTTTTCTTTGTTGCACGGTTAGGCACCCATATAGAGTAAGAAATATGAAATGTCATAATTATTCAATTTTGGGATTTACACTCACTTATATAAACATAAATGAATTTGAAGAGGTGGATCAAAACATCGCCTATTCTACTTTGTCCTTTCTCACTCAAATGTCAGTGGCACTTTTAACATATTAATGATACTTTTTATGCTAATATTGACGTATCGGATGTGTGCATTTCGTAAATGCAATATTCGTCAGCGATGCTGGATTCAAAAAAAGAAAGAACAATACCGTTACTGATAAATTGTTAAGCGAACATATAACAAATGACCAGACAAAACCGAATTCTTTTGCAAAACAGCCGTATAGCGAGTGGACTAAGAAATTTGAATACCTGTGCAGTGTTTAGACAAGCGAATAACGGGATTCTAAAATGTAGCAGTACAGTTCGTGATGGCTTTATTCCCCCCTTTTATGCACGGTATATTTGCAGACATTGTGTAATCACAGGGAAGCCGTCGAAAAGCCCAAGCAATGATATTTGGTAAATTAAGATATTAAGTGCACAATAGCATCATGTAATATTTAAAATCTGTTACACTTTTAATTAAAATCAAATACTGGATTAGGAGATGTGTCTACCGCCTAGCTAGTAGGGATACAAAAAGTAGAGGAATTTAAAAATGGACTATGTATGAGCAGAATTATATTACATGTATATTTATTATATCGTTTGTGGTTTATTCCAAGTGGCATTCAAATATGTAATTACTGACTGTTGGAAAGTTGTACAGGAAAAGTTGATTCTGCAAAAACTAATTGTTTTTCTATACCTAATATGATTATATTTGTGTTGATTTAGAACAAATCCCTTGACAGTTTGTAAAGTATCATATAATCCTTTTCCTTTAACTAAAGTTAAATTAAGTGTCAAAACAGATTTGCACTTTATCCTGTTGTTTTTCACAGATAACACGAATAAAAACGTCGATAACTACGTTAGAATTAATATGCTACTTAAGTTATCTCAGGAAAATATACAATGAAATATATTTTAACGAAAATTCCCCAAGACCATTTTCTTACTTCCTTGTAACTGATAAAAATGCATCAGAGAAATGGTTGGTTGCAAACGGATACAGTAGGATTCATATATCTCTACTAATGAGAAACAGAGTATTTGTAAAAAAAAAATCACTCAAAGTTTTTATTCAGTTCAATGTTTATTGCTATAGAGAAGAAAAGTTGAAAAAGCAAAGATTGGCGGGAAAAGACTTATGGAGAAAAGAGATTAAATTAAAACCTTACATCGTAACTATTCCATTTAGACATTTTTGTTTTTATTTTATGGAGTTAAAAATGCAAATACACTGTGTAGCTTAATTTGCTTGCTTGACAAGGTCAAAACCCAGTTATTATCCTTAAACGGAAAACACTGTGCAACTACTTTGCAAAGTCAAAATATTGTCATTAAATTAAACATATTGAACAATTGCTGAGTAAGATACAAATTTTACCATTATCATAAAATATAACTTACAAATTGAACCATTTAATTACTGACATTGCTAAGTAAGGTCAAAATTCTGTCACTTTTTATTAAATGTTACACATTGAACAATTTTGTTACTGGGTTTGCTGAGTAGGATCAAAATTCTGTCATTTTATATTAAATGTAACACATTGTACAATTTAGTAACTGACCTTTCTGAGTTAGGTCGAAATTCTGTCATTTTTTATTAAATGTTACATATTGTACAATTTAGTTACTGACTTTGATGAGTAATATGAAAATTCTGTCATTATTATTTAATGTTACGCATTGCACAAATTAGTTACTTGCTTTGATGGGCAAGGTCAAGACGAAAGATAATATAAAAAAAAAAAAACACCAATGAATTTATGGTACAGGTACATGCATCTCTAAGCCCCCTAGGGTATCATCAGCTCAGTTACAAGTAGTTTGGTACCAGCCCAAAATTATACCGTGCTGAATTCCCGAATACGAAGGAGTTATCTTCCTCGCGCAAAGCTCTGTCCGGAGATAGTTTGGATTTATATTAAAATGTATCACTACTTGTTCTATTACAACATAGTCGATGTCACTGCTGGTTTGACTGCAAGTCCCCAGGGGTATCACCAGCTCAGTTACCAGTACTTTGGTACTAGCCGAATTTATACGTTAAAATTACTATGTTTTAAGTCCCCAAAATTTAGTAAAACTACAAAGTTATCTTCCTCAACAAAAACTCTGTTCGTTAATGGTTTGACTTCCTATTTCGGTCCTTTTGGCATCTTTTCGCTTTACAAATTACGAGGATGTACGTTTGCCATAATCTATTACCTCTGTATTTTTGGTATGTTGTAAATATATGCCTTTTATTATTACTCACTGATGTAATTAGCTGATAGTTATTGATTATATCCCGTCGGTTAGCTATCTGGATTGCACCAGAATAAAAGTTCTTGTATGCTCGTCTCATCTTAACAAAATATAGAAGATACCAGAAAAAATGGTCCAAAACATAAAGACATTTATGAAATGTTCAGTGAGTCAGGGGACAATTCTGCAGCAATTAGGTTATAGGGAACTGATCATTCACGGTTGGAGTTTTCCCCTTGCATTCTTACGGCGAAAACATCATCAAGATCTCCCCAAAGTGGGAATATCTCAAATGTCCTTTTGTGAATACTCCCACTGGCTATGTATTCAGTGGTACCAGAAAATTATTGAACATAAGGCCCCTCGAAAGGTGGTATCTCGTAGCCTTAAATTCGGAGACCCTAAATTATCAACTGGAAACCTAATTTCAAACTAATAATGGATTTGATTGAAGACTATGCTAGAGGATGATGGATCAAAGGTGACACGAAGTAGATGTCGGAGTGGGTTAGAAGTATTAAGTCCTTAATACAAAGTCGAAAACACAAATTGAAAAATATGCTATAATGTTCGACCTAAGTTCGTATTTAAGGATAAAGAAGCTGTAAGATGCCTTACTCTCTTCATGACCAAAACGTTGTAGTTCGAACTAATGAAGCTAAAAAATATAGTTTTTGTTTGCAAAGTATATCTTCAAAGAGCTGAGTATTATGGGCACCGCAAGTAATCCCACATACAAGAACATTTCTTTTGAATTTGATGAAATCCTGGCTAACCACAGGTCGTCCTATCATCTATAAATATTGTAATAGTACAACGATCATAGACCTGACCGAATCGTCAATAGCGGTTCATCATCATGTTCCATAAAGAATTGTCTCTGAATGTCAACAAAAATACTGCGTTTCCATTTACGCGTAAACATCATTGATCATATGTGGATTCTAATGAACTTCAAAGAATTTTTAGAAATTTTACAATATAGATCACTGTCTAAGATTCATTCTATAAAGACATTTGACTTTTTGACACTTTATATTAGTATACCACATGTGCAATTAAAGTACCAGATAAAAGAAATAATTTGAAAAACTCTTAATTCTAGTACAAGAGGAAATTATACATTGTTTTGGGATATACTTCTACATATTTCACTTATACAGTTTCCATAAGGAAAAGACCCTTGTTCTACACAGGGGAACAGGTCATCAGTATGGTCGATTTCCTCACTGACAACACTTTTACTTGCTAGCTTCGGCAACAGAATACCTAAGCAACAGTTTCAAGGGGTAATCAAAAACTCGTGAATCCAGAGACAGGGCAAAAACCAAAGCACTAGCAATGCGAACTCCCATCAAAACCTGGGAGTGACATCAGGTGCTGCGTAATGGTAAGCATGTCCTGCTTCGTTAACGGCACCCGTCACATTGCAAGTGAGAATATGCAGTGAAGTTTCAAGTCCGGTGAGGTTTCAAATCCAGTATGACGAGAAATCTAACAAACAAATATCATGTTGCATTTCACAACCGAAATTCCAGTTTCACCTGTATCTTTATTCCTATCAAATAAAAATGTGTACATTTCGTAAATTCATTACTCGTCAGCGATGCTGAGAACTAAAACTTTGGTAGACAATAATTGTTACCAAAAAGTTTAAAAGCGAAGCACTTGCCAAAATAACCGAAAAATGATACCAAAACCATCTACGGACAGTGCTTTGCATGAGGGAGATAACTCCGTAGTTTTGATAAATTTTGCGGGGTGGTGGTAAACGGGAATTTTTAAGTATCATTTTGGGCTAGCACCGAATTACTACTACTGAGCAGGTGATACCCTCGGGGACTTACAGTCCATCAAAACTGGCATCGACTAAGTGGTAGTAAAACAAAGTGTTATACATTTCATACCAATTTTGATGCATCGGACGTTCACATTTCTTAAATTCATTACTCGTAGGCGATGATAAGGAACAAAGCCTTGGAAGGCCATTACTGTTATCGAAAAAGTATAAAAGGTGAAGCGCTTTCCAAAATAACAAAACAATGAGGTAAAAACCATCTACAGAGCTTTGCACGAGGGCGAAAACTCTGTAGTTTTTTAAAACATTTCGGTGGGGGATTTTAAACGGTGATTTTGAAGTATCATTTCGAGCTAGTACCAAAGTATTAGCCACTGAGCTGGTGATACCCTCTGGGACTTACAGTCCACCAACAGTGGCATCGATCAGTTGTAGTAAAATACAAATAATTTTGCTAAATACCCTTTTTCATCTGTTCTAAATATGAATAAATCCATAAATGGACTGTCACTTTGTCAGCGTAGTCACTGAATGGTATATCAAATGCCTTCAATACGATTGAAACGCAAGTTTGCGTATTTTCACAACGTCCAGAAGTTCAAAGAATGGGAGAAAACAGGCAAAGACCGATAAAATCCCGGGTTAACGTGAAAAGACCGACAAAAACTACAGAATTAACCGGCAAAGCCAAACAGAATTCTAACTAGTCAACGGCCAAAAACAACGACAAGCCTAAAACAACATTGGACTCCCATAGCAAAACATGGACTTTGCCATTCGTTTAATGTTGGAATCGGAGATAAGTAAACTATGCTCACAGTATTTCTAGTCTACAGAAATCTATATTTTTAAGATCATAATTTTGTATTATTCCAAATCGTGATGCGATCAAATCAAAATTGTATAAATTCATTTTGTTTTGTAACGGTTACAACTGCAAAGAAAAAAATGACGAAAAAAATGTTAACGGGCAGACGGACAAAGTGAAAACTGTAGGGCATCGCACCTCGATGTGGGGCACTTATAAACACAAGTACATGTATCTAATTTAAATCTATTACGTCTTTATTTACATAGATAATTGTATGACCGATAGGTAGGGAATTGCTGATAATAGTCGACAGTGTAAAATTTAGTACAAGTCTACTTCATCCAATGCGTGATCATCCGAAAATTATGTTACATTTTTATGTTACTATTTCAAACTAATTATTAATAATTTCAGATTCAAAGAATGTTTTATTCCGTGCTGCTTAATGACAGACAAGTGAACTTTATACAAGACCGGGGAAACACAAGGTTTTGAAGTTAAAACCTAGAATTCAGTTACAAGGAATATAACATCACAGAAGGAGTATATGATAAAAAGACAAAGAAACAACAAAAACAGGAAAATAGAACAAGACATTAAAATCTAAACAACAACTTAACTCCCCCATACACACATACAGAAACCTAATGACAACAGTAAAATATAAAAAGTTAAATAATAAGCAAACAAAGGAGCAATAGGACGTGAAAATCTAAAGGATGAAATAACTCCGCCTTACACACATAAACTACTATATACAAATAGCAAACATTTGAGAATAGAACAAGTCACAAAAAACTAAAGCACGGCTTAACTCCATTACAAAAAAAAAACACACACACATGATTAACAAATAAAACGGGTGTAACATCAGTGCTCTGAAGAAAAGAATTTACATCTCAAGAGGAAATACTGGCAAAAATCATATCGGGTGTGCTGTCATAATATGACGGGAAACCTAAACAGATATCTCGTTCCATTAATGATAGAGAAACTAACAATCTATCAAATTGTGATGAAGACTATAAAGTTTCTAAAATTATATCAATTAATAGTAAATCAAATGTCTGAATGTCGATACGATAAATCATAACACTAGGGACTAGGAAAGAGTAAGTTAACAGTTGGAACAGAAAATCACGCCTGTCCAGTTTAA
>JAOXYH010022223.1:0-11806 GCA_028566455.1 Botula fusca | reverse complement strand
GATCGTTATGGAATGTCTATCTCACAGATGATTAACGATCTGTTTCCTGTGTCATAGTGCCATCCCTGTCCCTTCTCATTCATAACTACTTACCGGATTTTCGCCGTGAGTAATACGACGGGTGCCACATGTTGAGCAAGAACTGCTTCTCCTTTCGGAGCACCTGAGTTCACCCCAGTTTCTGGTGGGGTTCATGTTACTCTCTTCCTGTGGTTTTTAGTTTCTGTGTTGTTCATTGTTGTGTCTGTTCACGGTCTTGTCGGGTGCCTTAGGACATACGAGCTTTGATTGCGGTTTGGTATCTTCTATATTTTTTATTTGGCATTCCGTTATGTTCACCCGTTCCGTTTTATCCTCCACAATCATTCCATTATGTCCGACAGTTTCGTTATAACAGCCACAAACGTGCCATTTTGTCCGCCAATGCTGTTTTATTATGTCAGTTTATTTCATTTGTCCGTCAATAACTGCTCTATTATGTCCACCCGTATCACTCCTCACATCGATTTCCGCATCACAAATTTTCACACAATATCAAAATGGCAAGATTATCCTGCAGTCAATTTTCATAGTCAATTTTTTTCTTTAAAACATAAGTGTAACTTATTATATAAATTCCATCATGTTGTTCATTGCTGTAAGAAGCAGTGCATTTAATAATGTTAGATTTTGCATTTTCCGTTAAAGAGTCTCTGCTTGGTCAGAGGTCGTGGACACTGTTCTCGAAGTGCTACATCATGTCAAGCATCTATTTCTTGATGGAATCCGTATGTCATTGTTGTCGCGTGTTCGTCTTAGGTAACTCGTCTCCAATTGTAATTTTATTAGAATAATAAGAAACTCTGTCTGATCTTCCATCGATGGGTATAGAGCAAGAGGCTCACCTGAGTCTGTATCGCCATATTACTTAATCTATTCTTTACTAACATACTATGCATGTCATATAATGAAACATCTTAAATTTCAGACTATCATAAAACATTTTTGTTGACGATCTCTGTATTTATTCTCTAATGGATTCATCGGTGAATTTAGTTGTTATAAATTATTTCCCGTATGGTCATATATTTAAGTCTTCCAAACGAAGTTGGGAGAATTATTGTTATACTCCTGTTTTTTCTGTCACTGAAATTGTCCGTAGTGGTTCTCCTAAACCGCATGTCGGACATTCATGAAATCTGACATGAGGTTAGATGTATGTCTCTAGATATACACCTCTAGTGTTTATCTTTCAAGGAGGTCCCTTGGGGTCAGTAGGGGGCAAAATAAGGATAAGGACGTGGTAAACCCAATATTTTTGTCTTTTTTGCAATTTCGATGAAACTTTTTTTCTGTGACTGACCGTGACGGGCAAACCATTGGGCTTTCCAAAAGTTATGGTCCTGTGGACTTGGAAATTCTGTCTATATACATCGTTTTGGCCCAAGAACTTTTAAACCAAATGAAGAATATTGTAATACTGTGAACAAATGTAAACCACCATTAAATGATGTACCATGAGCAATCTCCATGACCAACCCACCATGTTCAAGGTCACAGATGGCACTTGAAAATTATCAAGATGGTCGTCTGTATTCATTTCGTGACCGCTTTAGAACTAAATTAAGGATTTTATTAATACTACACACAAATGTATACCACCATCAGACAATTTGTCTTGAGCAACCCCCATGACCAGGCCGCCGAAGTCAAGGTCACCAACGGCATTTGGAGATTTTTTTCCAGATACTTTTAAACTAAATGACTGATTTCAGTAATACTCAGCACAAGTATAACAATCACCAGACGATGTGATTAAAAAAGGGAGTATGAATGATCAGTGCTTTGTTTTGGGGAGACTTTTGTAACAGTTTCCGGTAACTGTTATCTCTTGTATAAATAAAAAAATATATTAGATATTTTTACTTTTATATCATATATCTGCATTTACTTTTCTTTCCCACAAGCTTGATCTCAAAGATAGTGATAAAGAAAAAGGGGGTACTAGCGAGAATTTTCTGTACCTAGGCTAGTATTAATTTGGGGGTTATCTTGTGAACATTTGTCATATTTTAAGGGTACAAAAATTTTGAGGTATTTTTTTAGTTTTGCAGATTTTGAAAGAATTGTTTTTGCGGTGGGTCTTCTAAATACAGTGACATTTTTGGGAAGTTGCGGAAAATTTTTGATTGTTCATTGAGGAAAATTCTGTTGATAATACAGTTTACCAGTAGATGTACACTGTGAATCAACATAGAACAACATAATAGGTATATGCATTTTCGGGGTTAGATAATGATTGGTATTTTATAAGGTACTTGTTTTGTGAGTTATTTTGGGAGTGATTTAATTTCATAAGGTAGCAAAAATTAATCTATTTTTGAAATAAATTAGTTTTGTGTGTCGTACCAAGGTGCACAACCCAGGGCTTAAAAGCTTACAACAGTTCCACCTAATCAGCTTTTTACATTGTGATCAAACATTGAAAGACCTTGGTAGCAGTTTAAAGTTTGGATGTAAAAGTATTTCTGAGAACCTGCTAATTATATATAATATTGAACACTGAATATTATCCCATCATTAAAAAACTTCAAAATGTCATTCCATTTTCAAAGCTTACATTAAAATAACTTTGAGGATGGCTTTATTTTTAACTTCTCCTTCGAATATATACAAAATATGCTACATATTCATCGCTATAAATAAAAAACTAAGAATTATATACGGGTCTTTTGTTCCTATCAAAGCTTGTCTTAATACTGTTCAAAATTAATTTCATCAATGGCCAAAACTTTAAACGAGCAATACTACGTCGACGTATGTTTTTTTTTACTAAAAAGATAAGTTCAAGGAACAAAGTTCAGCTGTATGAACTCCCTGGTTGATTGACACTAAGTGCGTCGACAACATCTGCTGGCAACATCTGATTTAGTGTGAACTTCCGGATTGATAAACACATACATTTAAGAGTTATGGAAACTGGGATGTTATAGTTTTCGACCAGTAGACTACCATACACCTTACATAGCCTGTATTGATTTTTAATTGTTTTAAGAATAATCTGGTTCTGTGTAGTAATATTTGTTATTACTTGACTTAATAGTAATACTTATTCTGCTGGGAGTGACAAGCGAAATCTTAATTTTCTTCAGAACTGCGCAAGTGCAGAAAATACAACAAAATCAAGGCAAATACCTTAAAAGTGAAAATAAGCGTAATGGTACAGGCATTTCCAACAGAAATGGTGGGTTAAACCAATGATATAATACACGAGACAGAACACAATAAATTAGATTATACTGGATGAAGTGACTGTAATTTATGGTCTTTCTACTAGAATAATTGGTGTCAATCTATTGAGCATTGTCTATATGCACGACATCCTAGACAAAGTCTGGTTAATTTATGAAAAAGCACATATAAAGGAACACAGAATTTCATTATACATAAAATGGAAATAAAGGGTTCAATTTCCTTTAAATGATTAATCGTTAGTGTCAATGTTGAACATATTAAATTTTCATAATTCATTGCAAAACCCATACAAAGATATCATTACGTTTGCACAAAATATAGGGATATATTATAGGACATTTTATAATATCAAGAATATGTCATTTAAAATAGAAGTTTGAGAAAACTGCTAATAGAACAGTAATAAAAAGTTGACTAAGCGGGGACAAAGAAAAAGCCAAACCAAAAACAAAAAAACAAAACAAAAACAAAAAACAAAGAAAAAAAGAAAAACAAAAACAAAAAAAAAACAAAAAAAAAACCGACAAAGATCACCTGGAACATCTGAAAAGGAAATTAAAATATTAACTAAAACTAAAACTATAACTAGCAACTCGTACCATGCCAAAAATGATTATTTTTCAGTTAAGATTTCTGATGTAGCGGAAACGGAAATTCCTAAATCAAGAAGAAAGGAAAAATTATGTTTTAACATGTTTTTAAGTGTATTGGGAAATAACTTCACGAATAAAAATAGAAATAACTAGAGTCTTTGACCTTTTCGATGAAGTTCCCAAGCAAACATGTATTTAACAAAAACTGAAAACGGCACTTAAATTCGAAATATGATAAATTGCAATTCAATTTATTACAAGTGGTTCACATATATTTAATTAATAAGAAAATAAAAGCGAATTCTTTCGTTTTCAATATAAACGATATTTTGTCATCAGTCAAACAAAAGGGGGCCTTACTTAAGAAACACTTGAAATAACAACTATTTTAGATTCAAATATTTTAATAGAAATAGTTAGTAGCAACACATTACTGAGAAAAGACAAATGTGATTTGCCGTCATAAAATTAATAATTGTGTTGAAGGAATTCCATTTAAGCATATTTACGCCACTCTACTGTTCTGAGTAGAAATTTATATTGCACATTCTAGCGAGTGACAATATCAACGAAAGTTATGCAATAAATATTTTGTTGTAAATAGCCTAGATTGCTGCCGATGAAGTCACTGTTGTGATACAATATTGCACTGCGAGGCTATATATGGATAAATACTGCACTCTTACATTTAGTTACGTTATTAGCTTTGGATTAGATTGGATGGATTCGATTCTGGTATATCATCTGACCCTCAGCTGCGCAGAATTTATGTACCAATCCTATATATATGAAATTAAGAAATACTAGACAGCTGAATGTAAAGTGTTTTTGTAACTATTTATTTTCCGTACAGATTTTTGTCAAAAGAAATGCTTTTCGCTTTACAAAATTGCTTTTCCAAAATCATCTTCGATAATCTTATCATCCATTTCAAGGGATTTATAGTGTCACAATTCAATAGCAACCCTGATAATAGACTTCGTAAATTTTCCATTTGTTAAGTGCCAAAGGGTATCTCTAGTTCGGTTGCTTGGTTTGTGGTAGTTACCCGAGATGTATGTTTAATATTAACATGATTAAATTCCATGAACGGTATAAACAAAACTCTTGAATTTTACCCTCACCTCATGCGTCACCTCATGCAAATTGCTTACTTATTTTCTTATTTTGGCATGTACCTTCTTTAGATTTTTTTTGTAAACGTTATGGTCTTCCGCCTTTGAAACGTGCCCATTCGATGCATCAAAATCATTATATAATATACCATTACTTTGTCATTACTATTACTAACTCTATGCTACTGCTGGTAGATTGCAAGTCCGTGAAGGTATTACCTCCCAGTTACCAATACCTGGTAACTAATCCCAAATGATACTTTACCGTGTTCAGAATTCCTAAAATTTAATGAAAAAACCGTTTCATTAACCTCTTATGTAAAGCTCTGTAAGTAGATTAGCTAACTATTTCGGTCATTTTAGCATATGTTTGATTTAAGAAATAATTGATGGATGTCGTAAGTTTGTTGGAGATTTTAATATAGGTAACATTATCTTCGTTTAACCTTACCCCGAGCGATAGCGCGTGGTAAAATTTACGAAGATAATGTTACCTATATTAAAATTGAAAACAAACTGACGACCTCCATTAATTATTTCGATTCTAATAGAACAATTACGGAATTTTGAACCGACTTTGCCATTCCAATTTCCTCCCACTTATTATTCCGATTTCAGTCAAAAATGGAAAAAAAATCATGATAACTTTAGTGAGTATAAAATAAACGAAAACATTTTAAAACATTAACAATTAATTTAATTTGCAAATTGAAAAACAAATCATTTTATTGCATACATGTGGTTCACGATACACTAGGCAAATAGAACAGCCATAACAAACTGCGCGTGTAGGTAGTAAGTTATAGATGGTTTTATTACATATTTATTTATATACGTTTTACGGCACGCTATATAAGAATTACCATTTTTCGGTATTTGCCATGGTCTTCCAAAGTTTTTTTTTCCGTAACGTTGTCAAAAAGTAATAAAGTTATGTGATACGCACATCTGATGCATCACAATTGGTATATAATGTATCATTACGTTGTTTTAATAGTTATGCTAAATTTCTTGTCTGATTAACATTATACAATCATTGACTTTCGAATAGGTTGCTACCAGGATTTATCAACCTGAAAAAATTATATTTACCGAGCCTTTGGTAGATATATTTTTTGGAGGGTTGATAAATCATTGTTGCAACCTATCCCAAAATCAATAATTGTTTTATAATATGAAGACTTTAAAACATTGTGAAAATAATGCAAAGCTGTCAAAGCACCGATATTCGACTAATGAAAACTTTCGACGTCATAACAAAGTTATTGACGTCTATGACCTTGTTCCTATTTTTTGACACAAACGAGGTAACGCGGAATTGATATCAACCTAAAATGATCTATTTTTATACTGAACGGAATTTTTGGTATATTTATGCACTTTTCAGGTTGACATTGCAACAGATCAAAACTTCTCGAGCACGTTTAAGCCAATCATAGACAAGCAATTTTACAGTCATATAAAGATATAGATAATATCGTAACCTACATTTGACGCAGACAGTCCGTCCGACTTTTTATTTTTTGTTTATAACAAATTGCAAACACAAAATTTTAAAATTCACCACAAAAGCATTACGATATGTAAAACAGCTCTTATTCATACTTTTCCCTTTTTCGCTAAAATGAAACTGTTTTTGACACATCCAAAACATTTATGTTTTATTCATAGAATCTATATAAGATGGAAGGCTGGACTTCCGTACATGAGCACTATCGGGTTTAGAAGGACCATTCCGCCAAAGTTTGACCCCAAACGTCCTTGCAGTTTCAGAGGACAAGATTATTATTTGACTTTTTTAATGAATTTTCTACTTTTAGTAATGGCAGCCATCTTGGTTGGCCAGCCACCCAAGGACCATTCCAGCCAAGCTTGATTCAGATTGGACCAGTGGTTTTGCATGTGAAAGTTTTTAAATGAAAAATAATGACGGACACCAAGTAATGGCAAAAGCTCACCCTGGCCTTTGGCCAGGCGCGTTGAAAACCGAACACCAGCACCAAAGAACTTTCCTCGCCTTCACTATTGCTCACCCTTCTATATTCCCTTTTTAAAGTTTATCCGATGACTCCGACCTCCATCCAAGATGCCCGCCATCGGCAGACATAGATTGAGCATAGGAACCTATGGGAAAATGTATTATAAACTTCTCCTTTGAAAACAGACAGCCATGGAGCAGACATGGCGTGGATGGTCCTTAGGCGGTCAACTTTCAAAATTATATCCATTGACCCGATCTTGATCCGAAATGTCCGCCAACAGCGGACATAATTTCAACAAAGAAAGATTTAAAAATTATCTCTTCTAAAACCATTAGCCAATTCAAAGTTGACATGGCATGGATGATCTGATGACCCCGATCTCAATCAAAGATAGCCGTTATCAGTGAACATAGTTGTAACAGAGAACAATATGGAAAAGGTTTAAAAAATTCTCTTCTCTGAAACCAGTAAGCCAATTAAAAGCAAACATGGCATGTCTGGTTCGAGGTGGTCAACTCTTCAAAATTATGTCTGGTAACCCCATCCTCGATCCAAGTTGGACGCCATCAGTAGACATAATTTTAACATAGAACCCTATGGGGAAAATGTTGTAAAAATCTTTTCCGTTAAACCAGTAAGCCAATTTATAGCAAACCTGCCATGGAAGCAAGCCCCGTCATCCAATAAGACTTAATGTTACCATGTAGTACATTAAAATTTTCAGTACAACTACAGAAAAGTATTAAAGGGCTTCTAAGAAATTATAGAGGTAATCGAGAAAGTTTGGATGGACCTCTACAAAATTACTGTTATTTTATCAATCAGAATTCAAATATGTCAGCCACCATTTGAAAGCGTTTAACATAAAACCCTATGAAAAATGCAATCAAAGAGCTTTTGCTCAGAAACCAAAGAGTCAATTGAAAAAGTTTTTTTGGCAGAAATTTTTACTTCTACAAAGTTAGTGCTTGATTCTGCGCATCGGAATTCCAACACTGCTGCCATAACAGTACGTAATTTAATATTTCATCCTATACGAAACATGTTTGAAGAGCTTCTCCTCAGAAAACTTACAGAGAATTTAACAATTTTTTTAATAGAAATTCTTCTTTTGATGGATTTGTTGTTAAACATTCCAAACAACTCTAACTTTCCATAGTTCTATTAACGTCCATAGACTAGGGTATTACATGTAGTTCGAAGTAACCTTTTGAGACTGTCAACTGATGACTCTGAGCAGATGCTAGCTTTTAGATTCGACAATCCGAACTTTCAGTCGGTCCACTGGTAACAATGGACAAATTTTATTAGATCCCAGTATGCTTTCAGTCGGTCCCCTGGTGACATAAGGTCGTCAGAACTCAATGGAAGAAGTCATGAAACGCTCATAGGTAAAGGTGTTTGCACAAAACCAAGTGGTCCTTTGGTTTGAGATACATTCGACCATTTTAAAGATTTTTTTTCAAAAATGACAGCGATAAGTATGAACTTCCCTAACGGACCCTATGCACTGTCATTCAGTAGTGATTCTGGGGATTCCAATCTTTATTTATCTGAAAAACTAAAAAGTTTCGAGTGTAATAATGCACGTGTCACTTTTTTATTTTCCTGTGAAAGAACACCAAAGAAACTTGAAAACCGATGAAATAGAATTCCATCTTTTAGTTTTTATTGCACTGAAACATGTTTAGGTAAACTCTAATATAGCTTTATCTTTATTAATATCCTTAACTATGATGCTATTTATGTCAACCAAAACTGAAATCCAAGTTGTAAGAATAAGTAAAAAAAAACAAACAAATAAACAAAAACAGATTTATGCAAGTTTTTCATTTATTAGACAACAAATATCGAAATACATTCTAATAGCAAAAAGTACAGATAAACAACACAGTGAAAAGAAGTTAATGAGTACATATATATTTGAAAGATCATTTGAAAATATTTGGTATATTATAGATTCAAGGAAGAAGTTATACATAATTTACATTTTTTTGTAAAGGAGGTGTACACAGCCTCAGACTTATCTGTTTATTCTATATAATGGTGTATCATTATTAACATTCATATATATTCTGTGTGACATGATACAACAGAATAATCAGATTAATTGAAAAATTTTAATTTCGGATTATTATAAACAAAAAGTATCAATTAAAATAACGCTGTCGAAATTAAATGTAATGTCAGCAATATTGATAGAAACATTTCCTAACACTGCACTAATTCATCAATTTCAAAACTCGATTCAGTGAATAAAAATGATATGAAATTTTACTCTAACTAAATACTAAATACACATATGTAAGCTCCATACGTAGCATACCAGATTGTTTTCTCTTGGGATATATTCTAACAAGCACATAAATAAAAAGGTCAATAAATTAAAGGCCAATTGACCAGAGAACAATTGAAAGGGCTTTCCCATGATAACTAAATCGTCAGTGTGGATTTTGCGAAACGTCTGGTTGCTAAGGACTAAATGTCATTGCTAGGGATCTTGACCTTGGAAAAAATGTCATTTTTATATTATTCATGTCCTTCTAAGTTCAAAAATATATGGTTGCTAAAAATTTTATGCCGTTGCTAGGAACCTTGACCTTTGAAATTGTCATATTTATACCATTCATAACCTTTTACGTTTAAAAATATATGATTGCAAAGGGCTTTATGTTCACAATATATGGTTGCTAAGGACCTTATGTCGTTGCTAGGGACCATGACCTTTGCAAGTGTCATTTTATACTGTTCATACCCTTTTAAGTACAAAAATATATGATTGCGAAAGATTTTATGTTTTTGCTAGGCACTTTGACCTTTGACCTTGATCCAATTTTGCAGGCCTTATTATGCTGAACATTTTTTAATGCAAACTTTTTTCTATCCCTTACCGTTTTTGAGATATAAGCAAAAAAACCTTCATTTCGGACCATAAAAATGGTTTGGGGCCCAGGTCCATAACGGTTGGTCCGATAATTTTGGATCCAATGTAACAAATGTAGATCTGAACAAGATGCACATTTTCTCTACTACATTTCAACAGCTATGTATTACCGTTTCCGAGTTATTTCTATAACAAGCAGTAGAGGTGACCTTGACCTTTGACCTGGTAATCCTTTTGTAGGTCACATAGTCCCATGATTAATTGTGAAGGTCCCAGGTGTCTACGACTTACGTTTCTGGAGAAAAAAATAACAGAACATAACTCGTGTCATGAGTTTTCATTTTTTTTTCGAGCCAAGTGAAATGAAGTTATGTCTTGCAACTCTGAACATTTTCCACCCTTCGTTTTTCTGTATTTCTTACTCGGTTACTGAGTTTAATTTATAAAAAGGTTTACAGTGTTCGGGCGGATAACTGAGGAAGAAGTAATCGGAGTCGTCTCGTCAACTCAGAATTCTTAATTTATGACCGACACTTGTTGTACAATATGAAACTGATATGTCGCGAACTCTTAACACAAAATGAATTTGAAGATGCGGCGAAATAAAAATAATCAGAATAATAATCAGAAGAAATGCAAGGTCATCCCGTTGGAACCCTAATAATGCAAGATGTACCCGATCCATCAGTGTATAAGTCTTTTATTTACTGTTAGTGTTTGTCATAAACAATAACAGAATTTCCTATTTCGACATCAAGAAGTGCAGTTTACCCCGAAGCAACTCGACGCCAATTTCGTCGTGCAACAATCAGCCCAGACTATTACTAGTATCTAAATCTCTTGTATTATGACGTGTGGAGTTACCCGAAAAAGTGTACAACAAATACCAATGACATAAGTACGAGTACATAGCTAAGAGTACCCTGTCCTCAGCTGTTATGACTTTTTATTAAATAAAAGAACATAATTACACCCGAATTTCTGTTAATTGTTAAGTGTCAATTGTTAAGTTTTTTCATCTTCAAGAAAATTTTCAAAATTATTTTGTTGTATATTTAAAACGTAGAAAAAGTTTAATCTCAAATGAGTACTATTATAACAGTACAATATAATGCTTTTCATTTTTAATTGTCAGTTCTTTTTTTTTGTTGTGTCCCAGTTTCTCGTTCCTTGTTTCCGCGCTTTTGCTTTGTCCCTAGATTCACGAGTTTTGGATTACAACTTGAACCTGTTGCTTCAGTATTCAGTTGCTTTGTATCTTTGACAGATTCTTTCTTTGCTTGAAAATTGTGTACCCTTTTCAATAAGTAAACTAGAGTAAGTATGTCGGAAACGACTTTAATCCAAGTCAGAAAATAAAGATTTACATAACATTTTCCTTTATTAGACAACAAATATCAAATTATATTGTAACAGCAAAAAGCACATATAAACATCACAGTGAAAATAAGTTAATGAGCACAGAGGTATAACATTCCTCATGATCTAAATAAAATTACTAACAGTTACAATGTTACATCAAGTATGTGCAGCGCAATTTTCTTTTGTTAAAACTATATCTTTTATTTTAATGTCATAATAAATGAATGGAGCTTCACTTAGTATTGATTCAAAAACTGCTGTAAAGGGATTGTGTGCACATGTATATTCTATTAGTGACTGTGACTCTGACAGTCTGCACTCACTTTCAAACAAAAAGGTCAAAACATCTGCGAGACGCAGTACCGGAAATGGACTAGTTATGCTCAGATCAACTAGTTTTTGTCTCGCCTGCGACGAAAGTCGCTGAAGGCGAGACATAGGTATTACTTTTCCTGCGGCGGCGGCGGCGACGGCGACGGCGTAAACTTTCATTTAAAGAAGTATATCTCAAGAACCCCTTCACCTAAGTTGACCAAATTTGGTCCATAGATAGATCATGATGTGTTCTTGTCAGTCAGGTATATGTCACCTGACCTTGACCTCACTGTCACGCTCCAGTGACCAATGTCAAGTTTT
>JAOXYH010022113.1:0-11808 GCA_028566455.1 Botula fusca | reverse complement strand
ACATACCGATAAATTCTGTAAAAACAACTTTTATTACTGTAATGAACCTCAAGAAATTTATTCAAATTTTTTAAAGAAGATAAATTTACTTGAAAATAATTAGCCAGTAACAAATGCACTATTTTACACGTTCATATATTCCTACGCTAACATTGTTTATCGATATATAAACGCCTTTGCTTTTCATGACGTTGACCAATGAAAATTGGCGTTACATCCAGTACTGGAATTATTACATGATGATTTTGCAGGATTTGCATCATGTGATGGTTTGTTTTGGTTTCTGTGCTATAGATTCATGAATGAAGTCAAGTCCCGGCTTTATAGGGAATTGCGCCTGGGTTCTCGCCTTTCGTGGACGGGTTCTAAGCTTTGAGATAACAGGGAAACTTATCGATTTGGTGCAGGTGCAATGTGTAATTGTCTGTGCTATGGTGCGAGGTTCCTCTGTTGGAATTACACACATGTAATCCTAATAAAGATAAAATATTGCTGACGTGGCTTTAAGCATCAAACAATCAATCTAAATAAATTTTATTGCTGATTTCATTGCGTGTTATATTGTGATGTATGTTTTACCGTTGAACCAGGGTGTAATGGGGTTGCCGAGTTCTCATAAACTAGTTGAACATATCAACATTTTCATGTATCTACCATTGCCAATAGTTTGTATTTTTATTGATTGCTTCTGACTTGTTGTAAGTTGCATAACTTTTGATCTTATCGCCGATTTTATTTTTTTATTTTTATTTTATTTTATTTTTTTTTAACATTTAAAGCTTGATATATTGTGCATGTATGACCTAAAAGTCATCAGATATTGTTGACCCCCGATTTCGCCTATTGAGATCTTACTGACGGCTATCCAATGTCTTTTTTAGTAACATACAGGACACTTACCAGAACAATTACTACAAACAAGGTTATAAAGAAAATCAGTAACCAAATGGCACTTTAGATAGCTAAAACGACACATGTGAGGTGCACAGGACACAGACCAACAATATGTGGCTATTTATACTAATCTGACGGTTTGAATGACCATATATTCCGGTATATTGAGGTAAATTGTGAAAGCCAATAACAGCGAATCAATCGTTATAGATAAATAGGCACAGTTACATGAAGGTTTACTTCAGTCCAATGCTACATGGATAATCATGATCAAAGGCAATAACCATATGACCACCTTTGTAGAATTAAAGGTACAGCAACATTGTAGAGACAAAAGTCCAAGCAAAGCGTTGGGAGATATGATGACAATTAACTAATGACACTTTGAACGATATGAAGGCACATGTTTAATTTGTGCCGCTGACACATCCCGTCAATTTGTGAAGACTTATTATAACAGCCATTACGCCTTGAAACTCTTGGTTGCCATTAATAATTGTACATTTCCTTGACTTCCGACAACACAGAGCAAAGAAATGTTGATAGTTATACGAACCGTCTGCATTGCATTCGAGGTAGATATGAAACCCAAATCCTCGGTAGACTGAAACAAGCTAGGAATACTATAAGTTATATTATGATGGCAAACTTCCAGATAGGAGTAGGGATATCTAGGGGCTTACAATGGAAACTAGTAAACTCTTGCTTGTACCCGAACTAGAGATCAGCGAAGGTGAAAATTATCAGTTTACCCATGCGTCTTATGGTTAAAACACTTGGAGCTGTCACAGACGAACAATATACGGATACATATAATGACAACCAATAACTAAATAGCACTCATTGTGTTATTTTCCTATACAAGCATTAAAACACACGCACACACACATGCTGTACACAATCCATTTATATGGACTTGAAACAGGAATTATCTAAGCGCCATTGTGACACATTTCAATAACTACTTTAAAAAAAGGAAACTAACACTTACCGTTTGACTGACAATAGGTCAACTTTATAAGGAGGCTTATGATGGCAGATAGCAACCACATGACACTCCTAGTGGTGTTTTCCTATAGTAAAAGTTAAAATATTGAAAATACAAAGATACAATTATATATCTTATGCAGGAATCTAGTTCGTTTTACTGGTCAATTACAAACATGAAAGATGTAATTACAGGTATTTATATCATCCCTAGGAATTTTATGATTTAAATAAACACTTTCACTGAATTTAATTCTAAAGGTTTTACAAGCTTAATTTAAATCTAAAGGACGTGGCTATGAATGTGCTATAATCAGGATTACATTCCAAACCTGACAACTGATTGTGGATATCATTAGAACACATATTTTTAAATTATTGTTTTATCTTATGATTACCTTATGAAATAATCCCCCAATCTAAGCAATGAAAACAACAATATAAAATGGGCCATTTTCCTGTTGTTTTCAAATCCAAAAGCAACGCATAAAATATGTAGAAGACCATCCAAATAAAATTTACTTAGCATATTCCGACATTTTCTAAGGCATTTCCCCAGGATCCTATGATAAACTTTGCATAATGTGATCACCATCTTGGCAAACAAAACATAAAATTTGTAAAGGACCACACAAAGAACATTTGTTAAACACAATTTTCATTCAATCGATTGTTTTTGATAAAAAGATTTTCAAATGAATTTGCCCTGAGATCCAATGATAAATTTTGACATGTTACGGCCATCTTGGATTTCCAATCAGTAAATAAAAAAAAAATCACAGAGGACCATCAAAAGAACCTTTCTGGAAAATATCATTTTCATGAACTAGTCAATTTATGACAATGTGACGACCACTTTTGATTTCTCTGACAAAGAAACATACTCTTTCTAGATAATAAAAGTTATAACAAAATACTGAACTCCAATGGAAATGTTCAAAAGAGTAAAATCGATTAGACTGACAAGATCGAGAAATCTACAGAACGATTGACAGAAAGTTGTCATACTTTTAACTTGGTACAGGCATTTTCGAATGAAAATGGCGGGTTAAACCGGGGTTTTATAGCATGCCAAACCTCCCACTAGTATGACTTGTCCACATTTTTGTTATAATGAAACTTCCCTAACACTCAGTCACTGCAAAAAGAACATACCGATTCTCTAACTCTCAGGTATGATTTAAACAACTGTTCTATCCCTGACTAGGTACAGGCATTTTCCCAAGAAAATGATGGGTTGAACCAGGTTTTACGACTTGCCAAACTTCCCACTTATATGACAACTTTAATAGTTCTGTATGAGCCTAAAAAAACTACTGTAAAATCCGGTGTATTCCAATAGACAACACAGCACTGTACAATTAAACGATAAACCAAAGAACAATACACTATAGAAATTATTATTTAAACGTTACTAGTATCTAGACCATCCTTAATGATATCTGATAGGCAACTCAATATTTTTCGACAAGGTCTTGAAAAATGTCAAAAACTTTTTTTAAAAGGAAATATCAAGGAGTGATATTAAAAATCTTTTTTCAGCAAGTGTTTGGTCAGAATTTGATGACGTTTCACGAAGCGACGCAATTGGGAAATATGAACCCCATAAGCAGGTGAAGCTGGTATGTTGCTATCCAAGTGATTGAAATTGATAATTTTTAAATTTAAAATCATCCTTTTTGTCGTAGATTCTAGTACTGACGTGTCCATTGGTATCAAATTTGAGATAAAGGTCTGGAAATGAGGCGGAGGGAGAATGGTCTGTTGTTTCTTTAATTTCCGATTCTGGTGTATATATCAACGTAAGTCAATCCGAGAATCAAGGATTGATTACAGAGAGAACGTCCTCGATATATCTATAAGTGAAATTAAAAGGACCTTGCTTCTTTCATTTTCTTTTTCTTCATTAGACCTTGAAGGAACTTCCTCTCATACGAGTACAAAAACAAATCAGCAAGTAAGGGGCGAAGTTGCTAGGACAACAACTTTGGAAAACAACAACTATTATAACAACTGTGTAAGGCAAGCATATGCCAAAATGACTGAAAACGAAGCCAAAATCATCCGCGGACAGCGTTTTGCACGAAGGAGATAAATTAGGATTTAGGAATAGTTTTATCAAACATTGTATAATTCGTGTATAAAGCATCAGAAACGCAATCAAATCGTGTGTAAGTTTTTACAACAAAACAAAAATTTTATCTGAAAGATAATATAGAGTCTTACCAAACATTTTATAATGAGAGATTGGAACACATGTCATCTGAATGTATACTTTCGAAGCACATTTGTTCGTGGATGCCAATTTTCGGTATTTAAGCAAGCTTTCGTGGTTCACTGCTTTTTCAATTTGTGGTATCTTACTTCCTTCAGAAAAATACAGTAAAACACTGTATTTAATTGGGCATTACATTACGTGGTTTTAGCAACAAAATCCATGAAAACTGGAACCCCAAGATTGAAAGTATTTTCACAGAAACCGTCATTGCATCGAAAGATTTTCCTCGTACCCATCTTTTCTTCCATGATAACGAAAATCAAATAGGTTAGATAAATTTTCTAATTTGACATTTCCCGCATAAAATATGCCCCTTTTACGTGTCATCACACAGTGACATCCGGATTAGTCATTAGTATTTTAACATCACATAAGTCTAAACTTCCCGAATTCGAAGAAATTCAATACATTTTGTTTTGAGGAAAGGAATTACATCTACTTTGAAGTCTATTTTTATACATTCGGATTGATCTTTATTTGATTAAATCATTACAGTGAAATAATCATTTTGATCATACAGAAGATGATCAAGAGCAAATGGAACGTGTTATTTACAAGCAAAATTTTATAAGCAATTCAAAAGAGTATCCCACTCATATCGATGCTAAGAAGTCACAAAGTTGTGTGAAATTGCGGACATTGCTAAAATCACACTATAAGTTTACAGACGAAAGACAAAATTAAAACACTTTTGGGGTCTTTTAAAGGTGTTAATCACCTAAATATTTCAATCACCCTTTACGAAATACACAAAAGAAGTCACCTACAAAAATAATAGTCACATTACAATGAATTATGGGATGTATAGATAATTTTTTTTAAATTTTAATGTAAAATGCATATCGCGTGAAAGATAAATTCGATATAATGAGTGAGTTAAGTCTAAATATTCGAAGTTGAAATAGTATCCTGACATCTTCATGGATAGTTAAATGCGTTAACTTTAAGCAGTGGTAATAGGAAGGTAAAGTGATTATCAAATATCAGCAACAGAATACCGAAGCAAGAGTAAATCGAGAACTAGTGATCCAGAGACAAGGCAAAAGCGCAGAAACAAACAACGAGAAACGAGGACAAAACCAAGAAGAACTGAAAATAAAAAAAAAATGCAGCAAACAACAAAACAGAAACAGACTTCGGATATCAAAGGGATGGTTTCTTGCAGATATGGTATGTCACTGCAAGCCACGAAAGTAGAAATGATTTGTCAGAACAGGACAGACATATCTCAGTCATGTAGTTATCAAATTTAGCTTCAAATGAAAGCGCTAAGTGGGTTGGAAACAAATACAAATTAACACGAACATCTTACAGATTTGTTTAAGTTCTTTATCACCTGTAGGGATTTTATGCCATTAACGACTACTTCAGTTATGTTTTTACTCCTGTAATATATTTTACTGTCTCTTTTCCAAAGATTACTTTTTTTGTAATATCGAACCCATGTTTGATAATCAAAAATGTAACCTTGGACCCCGCATATTTTGAAATTGATATCTATCTTTTATCATCATCCGTCCGTAATTATTTCAACGAAAAACACTTGTTTTGACCAAATTACATGTGAAATACGGAAATCTAAATATAAAAATTTCAACGCAACTTGATTATTTCTTTTCTTTCCTCTTGTTTTTTTCGAAGATTAAACAAACAAAATCAACATACTTTTTTTCAATGTTTTGCCTTAAACAGACATAGTAGGATTCGAATGCAGGAGAAAACATTAATTTTCATATCACATAAGTCTAAGCTGATATTGCACTTTCACGATATAACAGCATTTAAATGATTTTCTTCAATCTTGGCCGCTCTGAGATTAAAGTTATGCTCCCTCTAACACAAAATATAAATACCCATGTGAAGAAGGTACAACAAATATTTCCGCGATCAATTAGCAAGCATTCTTTTTCCCCAGCAACAGCATTTATAAATTTAGTTTTACAAACCTTGCAGATAAGTCCTATGTCTCCGATATACAATACGATAAACTGGCTCAGTTATTTCCATTGTCATTGAACATTGAACAACAGGTAACATTTTACAGAGGGGTATTTATTTTCCGATTTGAACAACTGATCGACCCCTTCAATGAATTTTAATTGTTCCGACAATGAAAAGATTTACCTTTAAACTTTAAACATGCACCTAAAATTCTTTTGTATAACTAATTAAATCTTATATAACCAACAGACGCATACACTATATGCTTTCGTCCGTGTAAAAATGAATCCGTCGATTTCGTTAAGAATGCAAATGAAAGTTTCCCATAGAATTAATTCAAAGTTGGCATCATATCACATCATATAAATAGCGGAAGGCAAAATTAAACAGTCGATTAAAAAATTCCAGCATGCTAAAAAACTCAGTCTCGGAGTACTTCTTGGTAGAATCAGTGTGGTTGTTGACGAAGTAAGCCTATGCTTGACCTAGCAGTAAATAGGTATACCGTTGTATACCTTTTTAGCCCAGAAATATTGATGAATATTATCACAAATACACGAGTTTAAGTTTATCATGTGGAAGAGTAGTGTTAAGTTTTTTATATCGTTACACTGGGAAAGCCTACTACAGGAGAGATATTCCTGTCAGTCCTTAAAATTTAGGAGAATCCACATCTTCTTCACACAAATCGTTGAGTAAGCGTTATCGCACTAGCACTTGAGGCTTTCCTGGACAGATGTGGGTGAAAAAGTGGCTTCGTGGTGCCTTTGGCAGACACAGCTATGTAACTCTGTTTGAATCCAATAAATGGAACAGAAGTGTTTTTGTATCACTCATGCCAAAGGAAGACATCACAGATATGTGATTAGTGACGATGTCCACCTTCGATATCGTTGTTAGTGTGATAAAAAGGTTGGGGGCAAGTCAAATGTCAAAACCTTTTTCCTTAATCATACAAAGGATACAGTGTCTTTTGCAAACAAACATAATGTTGTTAACGGTTTGTCAGCTGGCACAATGCCATGATTATCATGAAGGTAGTTAACACCTTTACAACGGGGAAATCAATAAAAATGCTGTTTGTTTTGGAACCCCTTAGATATTCTTTGGCGTCGAATACGAGCAAGAATTATTGTCTATTTCGACCTGATTCAGTCTATCATCGATGTTTCAACTTTTTCTTTCAATGAACGACGTCACAACACCATATACAACTAAAAGGTAAACGAGAAACAATTACACGGGGTATGGCCCAGATGCATCGGTAGGTTAATTGCTTCTGCTTTTCTATAACACCTGCCGAGTTTTTCATGTAATAATCGGTATGTCACCTCCGGAAACGAAAGAAAAGTCATCTAATGACGGTAAAAAGTCTCTTCTGGTATACGAAGAATAACCATTAGGGTCCAAAAGTTCATGATGGCGACCGTTGAATATTTGAAGCAATGATTTGAGTCTAGATGTAGCAAAACCCTGATTCAGAATCAAAGAGTTTTGCACAATGTCAAAATCCCTATACCAGCCGCTTGCTCTGGAATAACGTATGAGCTTTGAAATGTAAACTACATCCGTTGGTGCAGATGGGATATTACTGCAGATAAAGGAAAACTGACTATTCGAAATAAGAAGACATCGCGTTTGTCATGCAATTTGGTCAATAGGTTTCCTCTTCTATCTATTTCTAAAAAAAATAGCTCAAGACATGAACTCATGATGTCGGTGCTTTTCTTTATCTGTAGTTCCTTAGGGTAGATGAGTTGAAGGTATCAACCGAATCCAATACTCTCCATGCAATATTATGCAAAATGCACATTCAAAAGTGTCGTGTATTTTCATTATCGCAATGGAAATACTCTCATCTCTTCCTGAGCCTGTAAAATGTCTTTGTCATCTAACAAATATCTTGATCTATCCCGTGGTTGTCTAAATTTTTGTTGTCCTTTTGTGTATAACAATAAAAATTTGTTGGGCAGTATTTGTTAGATTTCTTTGCCCGTTTAAGTCTATATTTTTTTATATTACCCTGCCTCTGTGTTGCTTCAGTGCACAGCTGTAGTGTGATTGACATCTAGCAAATAATTCCACTTAAACCGGTGCTAGGGGCCGTCTTGAACTTGCAGTGAGGTATAAGCATTTGTTCGTGCTGAAGGCGTCAATGTGACTTTGAGATGAAGAACAGCAATAAAAACGCTGATCCTTTGCTTTAGGTTTTGTCAAGGGCGTGTAGGGATTTTTGCCATGATTTAATACACCATATCCCTCCTTTTCCGTTATATAAGAGTGATGTTCTAGGTACCAAGCTACATCCCAAGTCTTTATCCTTAAATATTTTTGCGTTTTTAAACACAATATTATAACATACCTGAAGAAATACGCAAAAACAGCCCTTGTCTTGCTAATGCCTTTCAATTCGATCCAATATATGCTTCCGTGTAGTAGGTAGAATCAACCGCAATTTAAGTATATCGGATTCCCTAAAGGTCAAAGAAGCTAAAATTAAGTATAAATTTCAAATGTATTACATTTCTTTATTGAAAAGCAATTTTCCTTTTTTATCACGAAAACACGTCAGGGATATATTTCAATAAATGAGATATACACTGTCCACTTATTCATTATATCTCTCACAAAACTTACCTGCTTTTGATCTGAAAGATGTCTGCGTGTACTTAAACTAATACTAGTATTTGTAATTAATCTAACATTCAATTGCATAGCTCTATACATGCAAACTTGTTTGTTACATGCTCTAAAGTTACTAATATTAAAACCTATCATTTCTGCAAGTATTATTTCTATTACAAACATTTTCACATAAAAAGTTGGTGAAAATTGAAACCGAAGACTTTCAAACCATAAAATTGTACTTAATTGTTGTACCTTTCTAACAAACACATTATATATATTTTAATCTATAGTTCCAATTCCGGAAGGCAGCACAGTACTTAAAGAAAAGAAAATACTTGGAATGATTGTCAAAAAAATGTATAGAAAAATCCCAAATTTTGGTCGTATCTTATTCTGAAACTAAAGTTAGACACAAACAACGATAGTTTTGGATTTCCAAATACACGTAATTTTCCTGTTTAATGAAATATTACTTATGACTGAGAACAATGATTGTAATTTTATACACATGAAAATGCATTTAAATTTGATATTAATTCAGTTTAAGGTATACACAAATTTAAAACATTTTCAAAGGTCGAAAGGCTGGACTAAAAATTAATTCTATTTGTACAACCTTAAGAGAAAAATTAAAATAGTCTTTGTCTGCTATTAGTGACACCGTCGTAGAGCTCATCAAAGGTTTCATATTTTATATAATTATTTTTTTAATTACAATTCTCTACAGAAGACATAATCTTTAAATGATTCATCCTATAAAATACTAGACAGCCTTGATGTGTACGGTTCTCAAAGCTTTTAATACACAGAAATATTTCCGTTTATATATTACAGTCTTTGATCTCGTATAGTGATATATATTAGGTACAGTAGATTCTCATTATGTCGAACCCATAGGGACCAGCCAATTTATTTCGACTTGAGCGAAAAATTGAGTTTTCGGGAGTAAATTTGTATAATTATTACTATTGAAGGTCCAGAATGTAATTGCGAGTTAAACAAATTTCAACTTAAACAATAGTCAACTGTAGTTTCTTTTAGATTCCAAAGCGTCGTTCATTCGCACTTACTCGTCGAATGTAGTACTTTTGACTCTAACGGTGAGTCTTTCCATAATTAATAAAATAAAGAAAAAATCAAACCCTTATCCAAACTCGCACACCATAAAACAATATACCAGACGGTATATGGACAATACAAGGGACAGGACTATCAACTGTCAAGCAACACAACAAAGAAACTAAAAACAGGACAGGATTAACACGAGATCCACAAAACGCGGGTGTACTCAGGTGCTCTACTTTGTTCTCTGATCTCACTGATTTTCACGTTGTCGCTTTGTGACGGATCACTAATTACTCACCTCTAATGCGATCAGCATCAATAGTTTTCATTCTTTTATTAGTTTACATACAAGGTATATCATGATCTATTTTTTTAATTTTCATATTCAGATAGAAAACAGTTATACATGTACCTTGTGCCAGTTTTCTATTTTTCTTCAAAATAAATGTAAGAGCTATCTACAAGCAAACTCCCTTCGATTTGGTATAAGATGTGATATTAGAGATATTAGAGAATAATAATATGGCTAAATCCGTATGGCATGCAATATCATGTCGAAAACAAAATATCAGTCCGATGCATGCGATATATATGTATTGTTTACTATTCCATATTTCAAAACTGAACAGTGTGAGATGTATAATACTGTGATTTGAATTCTGTTTTATACCATTGGGTCGTTATCTCTGCTGGTGGTTGTTGTTGCCGAGGAAATCCTCAGCCCAGTAGCTCTTAATACACTCAATTACTGTATTAACATGAAGCTTTATGATGGTATTTAAATGTACTTCCTTTACTCAGCTGGATTGTAAGCCTTTATTATTTGTTACTATCTTATATGAACCCTTCAAGAAAAAGCGACGGAATAAGACGCTACGTCTACTACACACTCAATACCAGTGATTTTATATACACATACATGTATATAATATTTGCAAGAGAGTTGTCAAAAATACAGCTTTAGAGCTGAAAAAATTTATCACACCTCGAAACTGGTATACAACCAATTACAAACATAATACATTTGTATAATATCACAGAGGACTTCTTTTCCTTTCCTGCTTGTGAGGTAGAGACACTTTTCCCTACTGAGTTGTCGAAATTGTGGTGTGATACCTATTACATTATTATATTATATGTTACACTGTGCACATTCCGCGCAATATGAAAATCTATATTCCCTTGTCTTTTTTGTAATTGATGCGATTTTCACAAATTAGGCCATCTATGCATGTTTTGTCAATGTAATTTATAATGAATGACATTTGGAATAGTTTGTAATCAATATTGCCCTTCTCATGGTATGGTCATGCCCATCTAATCGGAACAGTTTATGCCACTCATAGCCTTTTACATGTTGTAGCGAAAAACTAATTGCAAGACAAACTTGAAAAAATCAAAAAGGAAACTTAAACAAAATTGAACAAATTAAAACAAGAACTTTCCAAAGCTGATAACCATTACAAAAATACTTAAGATAAAAATGTTAGAATGTAAAATAAACTAAAAAAACCTTGAAAAAGTCAATCTAAATGACTACTGGAAGACTTTTATCAAGAACGAGAAAGAAAACAGTCAGAAATTTCTTTGGAAGATCTTTTTAATTTTTGAACAATCAAATTCTGCTCCAGATGTTGGGGTTAAGCAAAAAAATAAATAAATAAAAAATATCAAAGCTTGCAGGGAAGACGAAGTGATTAATGAGTACACAAAATCGACATTTGAAATGTGTATATCTATTTATGAAAAAACATATTCTACATTAGTTAGTATTCCCACACTTTAGTCTTTCTTCGAAATTCTAAAAAGTAAGAAAAAAAAATGTTGTTTACTGTTGTCGACTTTGAAAAAGCGTTTGATTCATGAGACAAGCCCTGTGGTACAAACGCTTACTTAACAATATAAATGGGCAGTTGTATAAAGTTAAGCTTAACATGTATAATGATGCAGAATTAAATATTGTATACAATAATTGTAAATCTGAATACTTCCCTTGTGAAATGGGAGTTCGTCAG
>JAOXYH010022003.1:0-11808 GCA_028566455.1 Botula fusca | reverse complement strand
CTGGAAAGCTGACCTTCAATGTTTCTAAAATTAAGTAGCCAAGTCAAGCTATTGTGGTCAGTTCTGATTATGAAAGTTCGCCCCAGCAGATAGTGACGAAAATGTCTTGTAAAACACACAATGGCTAGAAGTTCCTTGCGTGTGGTACAGTATTTCCGCTGAGTTGGTGTCAAGACTTTACTGGCATAACTGATCGTTTGTTCTATCCCATTCTGTACCTGGCTTAATTCTGCACCTATGGTTTTGTCTGAAGCATCTGTATCCAGTATAAAAATGTCGTCTGAAGTTGGAAAGCTAAGCACGACAGCATTTAGTAAAGCTTCTTTCAGCTGTTCAAAAGCTCTTTGATGTTCCTCTTGCCAAACAAACTCAATCTTTTGTCCAGTAAGTTGATGCAAAGGTTCAGCTAGCTCTGCAAAATTTTTGATGTGGTCTCGGTGGTAGTTGCAAAATCCGATGAAAGATTCGACTTCTTTTTTACTCTTTGGAGGTGGCCATTTCTTTACTGCGTCTATACTGTCTGGATTCACTGCAATTCCTCTTTCACTGACGATCTTCCCCAAAAACTTGACTTTGGTCTGCAAAAGGTGGCATTTGCTAGGCTTCAATTTTAAGTTGTACTTCCGAAATCTTGAAAATACCTTGCAAAGACTCTCCATATGACTGTCAAAATCAGTTCCTAGGACTATTACATCATCTAAATAAGCTAGGCACTCTTTCCAGGTAAGACCTTGAAGAACCAACTGGATCATTCTGCTGAAAGTCGCAGGGCTGTTACAAAGTCCAAATGGTAGTTTCCTATATTGAAAAAGACCATATTTCGTGATAAATGCTGTTTTGTGTTTATCACGATCGTCCAAGTCGAGCTGATAATATCCAGAAGCCATGTCTAGTGTTGACATAAATACACTTCCTCTTAAAGTATCTAGGCATGTTTCAATCTTTGGAATAGGGAATGCGTCTTTGATCGTTACATTATTTAACTTCCGGAAATCAATGCAATACCTCAGTTTTCCGTCTTTTTTTCTTACAAGGACTGGCGGTGAAGCCCATTCAGATGCTGATGGTTCAATAATGCCTTTTTCAAGTAGTTCCTGTAGGTGTTCCTCTTCTTCCTTTTCAAATCCAAGTGGCGTTCTTCTCATTCTCTGTTTGATTGGATGTGCTTGTTGAGTGTCAATCTTATGTTTGATGTTGCCGTTAAAACTACCAATATCTAAATCATTCTTTGCAAATATATCTTCAAATTTGTGCAATAATTTTGCCAACTGTATAGATTGGTGTAAGCTTAAATTGCCTTTTGACTTTTTAAAAAGTTCTTTAATGTGATCTGGTAGCTGTTCCTCCAATCTAAGTAGCTGTTCTGTTTCAGGGATTTTTGAATCTTCTATGTCTATTTTATTTATTGTAAACACTTCCCCTTCCTCGTCATCTTCCATGGTCTCCGACACCTCTATTCCTACGCCAATTGGATAGCCTTTCTTCAGCGTCTTGTAGTCTTCGGAAGGATTTTTCAACAATATAGGCACTTCTTTTTTTCCCTGACATAACATGTTCGGTACTAGCAGACCTCTCATGAAATTTGTTGGCTGAATAACAGTATCGTCATCAGGTGTTTCATCAAATTCAGCGGAAGACAGCTTGTCGGAACATGGTGGTACCACTATCCTTCTTGCTAGCTTTACTCTGAAGATCTTCATTTTCTTATTGTCTCTAGTTGAAATCATTCTGGATGGAATTGTCTCTCCTCGAAGTTGCACTGAATAATCAGTAAGATTTATTATCGCTTTCTGATGAAGAAGAAAATCTATACCGAGGATGATGTTGTCGGTAATATCAGCTACAACCATACTCCATTTAATTGTAGAATTTCCCATCTTAAGTGTTACTTTTTCTGTTATTCTCGCTTTCATTTCGGAAAATTCTCCAGCCCCTTTCAGTTTGATCTCATCCGTTAACCTTGGTCTGGGTGATAATGTATTATATAATTTCCAGCTGATGACTGATACTTGAGCTGCTGTATCTATTACAGCCATTGTCTCTTCTCGCTGAACTATAACAGGGATGTATAGAGTCTTTGCTTCAATATCACCTGTCGATGTCTGGTAAAGATTAACTTCTACTTGATTTCTTTTGTTCTTCATGGGTGGTGGCCTTCCGGTATCGTCTGGATGGGCTGGAGACTGGCCTACATCTTCAGCCCATTGAAGTTTAAAGGACCATCTCCTCTGTTAGGGGAAGGTGACCTTGACCTTTCTGTGTATCTTTGTGGTGATCTGTTCTTAAGCTTGTCGCACTGTGCAATAAAGTGTCCTTCTGCACCACAATTGAAACATCGTCCAGTCCTTGTTGGACTCTGTCTTGGACTAGCTGTTCTAATTGGTGATCTTGGTCTTTCATTTCTGCTTTGGCCTCGCTTCATGAGGTCTAATATTTGTTTCACAGCTGCTCTTGTCTCCTTCAAATCCTCTTCAGCTTTCCTTATTCTTGACTCCAGTCTGCTGATGTCAGGCGCAGCATTCTCAGTTCTATACATGGCGCTCACACTCGCTCTTAACTTTGTGTTGTCATCACCACCTTCATCTTCATCATCATTCCCATCAGACTCTTGAAATGTTACCCTTTTTACAATGGGGTCTTGTTATCTAGGACCCAAGATTACCCTCTGGTTTGTGACAGAACTTTTAACATACTGTAACACTGTGTCTAGATTGTGTGGATCCTTATCCATGGCTGTTAAAGCTGCTTTTTTTGTCGAGACAGCCCTTCAAAAACGCGTCTGTAGCCACTTTCTGAATGAAGGCATCCGTTGTTTCGGGGTAACCGTCCGTAGCCATTTCTTGTGCTCTCTCCGCGTGTTTTTCAAGCGACTCTTCAGGCAGCTGTCGTAGGTCCTGGAGTTGTCGGCGGACAATATGCGGAAGGTCTCTGCATCCAAACCTTTCATTCAACTTCTTGGAAATTGCTTTGTAGTCTTCTTGCACTGCTTTAGGCCTTGACGTGAAGTATTTCAGTGCTCCATTCCGTAGACATTCTATCAGTTTATCCGATTGCTGTTGGTTAGACCATTTGTATCTATTCCCAATTTAATTGAATTGCGTAAAATATGGTCGCCAGTCATTCTTACCGTCGTATGTTGCAATCTTCGGAGGAACAGGACCATCAGATTTCTTGAACGACTCATGTCCATTTGAAGAAGATGGCTTGCTCGCAGATGTTTGTTTATGCCAATTTCCTTGCAATTCTGATGCTGTGGGTTTAGTTTCTGTTGTCCATGACAGTTTTCCATAGGCTCCGGTGGATGGCAATTTCTCAACCTTTTCTGCTGCTGTCTTATCTTCTAGCATCTTCAACTTCATGTCACGCACCTTTATTTCTTGCATTGATTTTTCCTCTCTTTCTTTGGATTCTCTAAGAAACGCCTCAAACTGCTCCCTTTGTTGCATTGCATAGTTTTCGTGTTGTTTCTCATATTCGTGTTCTGTATTCTTTAATTTGATTTTAAAATCAAGTGTGCTGTCAGTTAATTTCTGATCAAAAACTATTTGCATGTTTGTGTTTTTTTTGTTTTATGGAGTCTAGTTCACTCTTTAATATGTCAATTGTGGTGGCCATTGTCTGAAATTTCTCTTTTTCTATTCCGATTTCAAGAGTCTGTTGTGGATTCTCCTTCTCAAATTCTTCAGGAATTTCCAGTGACAACAGTCTATATGGATGGGCAAAAATAATTAAATGAGGAGGTTACACTGAAATATGAGTGTAATAATAATATAATAATGTAATAATTCAGTGTATCTTACAAAACCTCGCAATGGGCAAAAATGAAAATTTTCAACCCGCGAGAGCAATGACGGATATTTGAAATATGGCGCGAACAGACGTCAAAAGTTAAATACGTGGATTTGTACCGACTTCTGACACCACTGTAATGAAATAAAGCTTATCATTAGCATACCTAAACTATATCTGTCCAGGTTGAGTTGCCGAGTTTAGGTCAGGATCAGCATATGGCCCAGGCACACTTGGAACACCCGATCTATTTAGATCTAAAATATTGAAAGAAATCCGTATGCCTAAAAAATTTTGAAGAGACGCGCTATCTAGGTTTTAGACAGAGGCGTAGCATCTTTGGTGAAAACATAAAACCGTAGAATGGTGCAGGGGAGAAGCATGACAAATATTTTTTTTCTTAAACCTAAGGATGAGCACGTGGATCAGATATGCAAAGTTATTTCTTTAAAAGTTTCACAGAAAATGGTGATCAATAACCGTCTATTACTCGGGTAGTTTGGGACTTCAGGCTGCACTTATATGTACCCATATTCTTCGAAGTGCATCCCGTGACATTAAGTAAGCACCAAACAAATGTACCCGTTGTCTTTAGAAGCTGTTGCTGAACAGCGAATCTGATAGTACATGTGACTGGGTAAATTGTCTGAAATAGGAGTCGGGGAAAAACCGCGGTTCGAGGGGTAACAAAAAATCCATTGGCAAAGATAAAGCCAGGAAAACAGACAAAAACCACAGAGATTACCATATAAAACTAAAAAAATAAATAGGCAACTTGGGCGAAAACAGGGGGCATGGACCAGGTGCACCGGTAGTGTAAGCGTCATCTGCTTTTCTTGAAAAACATGTCAAGTTACTCATGGCATGTCCAACAGTCCAACAGGTCACATGTGCAAACGTAGGAAGAAGTCTGCAATGACGGAACCAAGTCAGCTCTCATGGTGGAGATGAATACACCATTACCTTGTACAAGTTCATGATTGCGGCTATAGAAATTTTGAAGCGAAGACTTGAACCTAGATGGAACATAACCCTGATCCAGAAGCTTATCAATGGTCGAATGCTCTGGAATTAGTTGTGAAATGTAAACTCTATACGTTGATGCAGATGGGATATTACTACATATAAATGGAAATTCAACTATTTGAAATGAGAAGTCATCGCTTTTGCCATACAATTTGGTTTCCTCTTCCAACTATTTCGAAGAGTAGGTCAAGATATAAAGCCCACTTCAGGTGTCGGTGGTATATTTTGTCTCGAGTTCCTTGGGATAAATTGTTTATTTTAATACGTGTTCCATAGAAGGCATGGAAACGAGGTTAGAGTTACTTTCTGATCTGACCAAACATGCTTTGTCAATGTTGCTTTTAGAACATTGCTAGACCTTTATCATGTAAATATAACTGTATGATAATGAAATCCACTTTTCCTATATCTGAATGCACAATTTCAAAATATGAACAAAAACGCATCAGGGCTGGATTGCACAAACGTCAATTAACGTTAACGCCCAATTAAATATTTAATTGTCAATTAACCGTTAACATGTTTAACTGATTAAATTGTCAGTTAACTTTTAATTGACAATTAAATTTAATTGACTATGTGCAACCCAGTCCTGACTGCTAGGAAAACAACTTTCTGCCAGTAGTATCTCGTCCACTATTTGATCAACATGAAATGTGATCCTTTGTCTGAATAATAAAACGGAACAGAACAAAACGCGTTTGCTTTTTCAGCTTTGCAAAATTTAACATAGTAGAATACAAAAGTTCATTTGACTATTTCAAACATCAGCGCTATGAGCCAACAAGTGTGGCTTATATGTAATATCTTGTTATTTGGTTTTTGATACAGTCAGTTTGTCACCATAATTTGCTCGACAGTAAAACATCATTGCTATAAGCATGGAAGTATTATACGGACTACTAGGCAACAATGTTAGTAACTATCATCCAGTGCTTCTGTTTGCATGTGAAACCATGGAGGTATTATAATGGCACTATAATACCTCCATGGTGAAGCAAACAAACATTGTAAATGAACCACAGAAAATTCTACTGTAATCAAAATTAATGGCTTACACCAAATGGAAACTATATCAAAACTTTGTAAGAACTAGAGGTTGTCACTGACAACTAAGTTCACCATCTATACATGTTATACAGGTGTTAAATATGTTAATAACATATATAAAGAGACTGATATACTCTTCAAAATGCATCCCTATGCAAAGTTACACAACTATACATCAAGTAGAACCTGTTGGAAAAAGCTTAGACATAAACTTAAATAAGATGTTGTAAGATCGCTGAAGCGCAAATTCTAGGTCAAGGTGACATATATTTATGTAGAAAGGCTGACAGACTTACAAAGATGTATCCTAATGCAAAGTTACATGACTATACATCAAGTAAAACCTGTTGGAAAAAATGACAAACTTTAACTCGGATTTTCTAAGACCACTGAAGCGCGAAATGTAGGCCAATTTGACCCACGTTTTAGAGAGGCTGACAGACTCCCCAAGATGCATCCGTATGCAAAGTTACATGATTATACATCAATTACAACCTGTTGGAAAAACTTTCACATAATAGATATAAAATCAAAAACAGGATTTTCTAAGACCAATGAAGCATGAAATCTAGGTCAATTTGACCAACTTTTGGAGAAAGGCTGATAAACTCCCCAAGATACATACTCCTGCACAGTTACATGACTATACGTCAAGTAAAACGTGTCGAAAAAACTTGGACGTAAACATTATTCAATTTTTTGTATTATAATAATTGTTTCTTTGCCATATCTAGAGTATTACAGTAGCTGTCAAATGTGGAACCAGAATATGTAATGCCGGAGACACGTCTTCACCATTTCTGTTGATGACAATCCATGCCATAGACAGACTGAATGAGACAAATAATCCTGGTTATACAGAGAAGATACTAACATTTGTGAATAGTGAAACAAAAATACCTAGAAAACAGTAGGTATACATGTTTATGCGAGATTCTTTCTTTGGGATGGGTGAGCAGAGGTAATGGTTTTAAAAAAATGGTCATGACATTGTTTTGTGTATTTCAAAAGCAGTCCTGTCAAAGAAACATTTCAACACTTGTTACTTTATTTATAAATAATTTGAAGTTATTTGTAAATTACAACCAAATTTAAAATTACATTTGTACAGTTTTAAATTTCAGGGTCAAGATGAACTATTTTGATTTGAAGCCATTCATGGTTGGGAAAGGAAAGTAGATGACTGGAAAGTACTGGAAATTTTAGAATGTACAAAGTATCGAAATGACTCAGACACCTAATCATTCGTTATTCAGACAGAAAACTTTACTTTGATTCTATGACAAACCTATAAGCTAATTAGATATTTGTTAAAAAGAAGAAAGAAAACTAAATTCATAAGACAAGCATGATTAAAAGCAGAACTAATATTAAATGGCAGAAAACAAAATTTAGATTACAAAGCAACCAATACACCCACAAATAGCAGTAAATCAGGCCAACATAGACAATTTACATAGAGAACAGTGCCACTCCAAACTATTGATGGACTGAATTAAACTCTTAACATCGAGTACAAAATCTGCTTTCAGTGCTTGAAGACTGTTCTACAGAGTAGCAGCATCAAATATATAATAATAAGGCCATATGAGAGTAATTTATAGATTCTCATCCCCAACCGCCCCACCGTTTTAGGAGCTGATTTATTATTATTTTTATTTTTTTATTTTTTGTATTTAGGACAAAATTATTTAAATTTTATAGGATTTTCAATCAAAATCATTAACAAAAAATTAAAATCCTCCCACCCGCCCTAGTTATTTCAACATAGGTGGATGAGAGGCTACAAATTAACTTGACGCGGCCTAAAATATTTTTCTTGCCTTAACCTATGAGCTTTTAGATTTTCTCTTTCTAAACAACCCAGAAATTTTAATATTTATATAGACTGGAGTTATATTAAGAGATAATAATAAAGAACAGAATTTGACTCAGTCGTTTAACTGCAGCTTACGCTGAATCGTTTTTGTCATCAGGCAAATCTTAATTCTACGACTATATCAGATCCATCACTAAACTTGCAGTGAAAGTGTATATTATATTCCTTCGTACTAACACTTTGAAATAGAAACTGATAATGGTGGACAGTTACGAACAAAGTTATACGACTAAAGTTATGATTTTAGTGAATTTCCCATTAGTATAGATCGTGAATAGAGAAATATTAAAGTTTCACAGTTGATACGATGCTGCTAGACCAGTTAATGTTTCCAGTGTCGAGAATTCTAAACTTCCTTGACAGTGCTATTTGTAGCTGACTCAAAAGCTACTGGAGTAGTGATATCCTGCATCCAGGAAGTTTATGGTCTCCATCACGATTCTTTGACCATTTTACGGATGCTTATATATGGTCGTAACCTTTCATGTCCATATCAACGCGATAGGTTCCAGTAGTGGAGTGAAGACCAAGTTCATTTTTCCAAAAAGTCATGTTTGTCTTGATTTGTATTGAATTATATTCACTGCTGGAGGAAGTATTCTCCCCGAGGTCAACCCGCTGCGGTAGTCATCACTTCGGTACTGACCTGATTCATCAAACTAAATTTGCTGTTTTGAAATTGTTGAAAACACTAAGGTTTTTTTACCCCAAGGCATAGGATTTCCTTAGTCTTACTTTGGTGCTCTTTTTCGATATATTTTGGGTTTATAAACTCTTCAACTTCTGGATTGATTTTGGATTTGCATATTTTTGGGCAAGAGCGTCACTGATGAGTCTTTTATAGACGAAACGCGCGTCTGGCGCAAAAAAAATCTTGCCTTGAACTTTGATGAAATTTTGCCTTTATATAGGATTTTGTGATGTGTTTGGTTTTCGTATTATTTCTTGAAAGATACATTGAACCAAATCATCCTTTATTTGAAATTAAAATTTCATTAAGACTGGTTTGCTTCTCTAATCTGCATTTATACATACATTTGCAAGCGACTTCTTTGTGGAAAAACCATGGAGAAGTCAGCAAACACAGATGATCTTTAAATTTGCATATGGTATAGCTATATGAACTTGGGAATCAAAAGTTCTGATAAAATTGCACACATTTAGACACGTTCATCCATACAGTTCAGCGCAAGTCAATCTGAGTTGATGTACATGTATATTATATGGATATATAAATCTTTTTACACTACTTTTGGCGCTTTGTTTGAAATATTTAGCTACAAATACAGAGAAAAGTTTATTAGGTCTCTTGTTAATTAATACTGGTGTCATTGATGGTATCACACAGCATGTATAAGACTATACCTTTTAATCGTTAATTATTACTGAAGACACTGATTTGAGTGTCATTAAGTGTCAACTCTGACCAGAAATCGACATTTTCTGCATAGTGTTTGGTAAAATTACATATAAGCAACAGCTTTACCCAAAAGATATTTGAATCATATGAACATCTTTGGAAAAGACGTATCTTTCATCTGGTTTGTTGTGTGTTTCTGCGCTTTTGCCTTGTCTCTGGATTCACGAGTTGTAGATCACCGCTTCAACCAGTTGCTTCGGTATTCTGTTGCCGATATATTATCAAAATATCTTGTAGGATAAGGCTTTTCATCTGCAACCTTGGCAAACAAGTGGATCCTTTCTTGGTAACTTCTCTAGCGAAGAATTCGGCATCATCAACTACACTTTCGTTGATCGAACTGTCTGAAATAGTAGGTCTTTTGCTCAAACTCTCGCTCTGATTTGACTCCTCGCCTGTCAGCATGTGGTTGTCGCTATTATTTACGTGTCCGAATACAGTTGTTACTGTTGTTAGTTGGATTGAAACATTAATTCCCAAAACCTTCAGTGCATTTTTAACTGTGCATTAGACCAGTTGGCAGAGTTCGAGTTGTCATTAGTATTCTGAGCACTCTTCTCCTACCGCGTTTGGAATCCGATGTTTTTGTTTCGGAAAGTTTATGAAGAAATTGTATAAAGTTCCATAAGCCCAAAGAATATGTGATCGATCCTGTAGTTTACTCACTATTAATACAAACGGATGTAGTGAAAATAAAATCCTTCCGAGAAAGCATGAAATTATGAACAAATTTAATGTTTAAGCGAGGAGCAATGGCACCAGAATATTCACCGGAAAGAAACAATGACGTCATAGTGAGACTGGACGTAACAGAATATCTTATCACCTAGTGGGGTGCCATGAAAGGGTATAATAACAACAAGTATATGCATAATTTTTATTTAATACAGATTGTGCCAGAAAGTTTTAAATTTTGCACTTTTTCAAGTTATTCCTAAAAAACTTTGAGGACCTAAAGAATATAAAGAAAAAAAAGATTATTTCTATCAGTTTATTCCTAAAATGCATCAACTTTGAGGACCTGAAGCATATAAGGAAAAACAGATTATTTTTTTTTTATCAATATTTAACATTTATTTCTGAATATCAATTGATGGATTTATAAGTCTTTATGCTTTCCTAATTCGTGTGGAAAAAGGTTGTCTTAGGATTTACCTTCAAAAGAAAATAAAAATTCTAAATCTTTATGAAACATCTACAGAGTGTAAGCAGTTAAGGAAGACCTGGAAAGAAAATTTGTATCACTGACGGACAGACGGAGACAATGACCATATCCTCGAATTTTCATTCGGCATGTTCAATTCGCGAGGATATATAATTAATCTAATTAATATAGATGATTACAACGGGTTTTATTTGTCATAAGGCTGTAGTACGATATAAATAGACATATTGATTAAGGCTAGTTTACCACTAACATTTGTCAATAAAAGTTAAATGTGACCATATACAGTAGTGTGTAACAGTCAGTGACCTACATGGTTGAAACAGGTAAACACTACAAACATGCCAGTTGTTCAAATTTCTACAACTTTGACAAGTGATGAACTTCCAAAGGAGTTTGAGGAGCGCCTGTCGGAGTTTCTTGGAAAGACAATGAACAAACCGATAGAGGTAAGACTACATGACATAATCCAAACCAAATTTACGCCCAACCAGACCAGTTGTATTATCTGTGCATTAATACATTGACCGCCATTTCAACTGACCTTTTAATCCTAAATTACTACTAATAATCACACAAGAATACAAAGACATTTTTGGGCATCCTAAAGACGCATTAGGTCACACCTTTAGCATGTTCAGTGCATTTTAGTTTTCTAAAGCTCTTAAATTTGTAATATTTGAGTTTCATGTTTTCTTGTACTGTTTCTGTTTGTAGCTATTGGTCCTTCGGGGCGTAAAAATGCTAATAATACTTATGATTTATGACTTTGGATTCCCAAGGTTATGGCCGTGAGCGCCACTGAAAATTCAAGAAACGGTTACTTATTCGCTATTCATTTGATGTTCGAAAAAGTAATGATAAGTAACCAGTTACTTCAAAACAAGAAATTGATATCGAAAAAAAGAATAAGTAACCAGTTACCAATTCATTTGATGTTAAAAAATATGATATCTGAAAAAGCAATGAATAAGTAACCAGTAATACAAAAAATGCAAAATGAAATAAAAGTAAAATATTTCTCATTCCTTGTGGGTGGCGTGGTGATTTAAGACAATCTCCCAGAGGGTTCAGTATCAAAATTCTACCCCGGTTAGCTCGAGACCGTCCCATTAGAAATTTTTTTATTTTTCTTGCATGGGTGAAGTACGCAACATGTAAAGATATCATGAAATTAAAACATCACCTGGCCTATAATATTGGTACGTGTATCTTTAACAAATTTATGTAGTTTTCATTGTAAGTTAATGCTATTAGGCCACGTCAAGTTAATTTGTAGATTCTCATCCACTAATGTTGAAAATGTTGGGCCGATGGGAGGATTCTAATTTTTTTTACTAATTCCTATAAATTTAAATTAAATTTGGTCCAAAACCATCCACACTAAAAAATACTTTACCTCCTGAAAAGTGTGGGTGGTTGAGATGAGAATCTATAATCTATGACCCTATAATCTGTTTTTTCTTCACTCTATATTGC